>CM076579.1:1441901117-1441983646 GCA_034641835.2 Pinus albicaulis
ATGGGTTTATTATACACGAAGGAAAAAAATTCTTTTACGCTCTGCTAGGTTTGGAAGGCCAAACATCTGGTCTCTCCGAACGCGGCTCGTTGTGGGCTGGTCGCGGCGCCGTCGGCCGCGACGCACTGTGCTGCCCTCCCCTGCGTCTTCCTGGGTCTAGTGCGGCGCTCTCTTCTGGCGCGGTGCTCTGGAGCTCGCGTGAGGCGCTTTGGCTCCTGCTTTCTTCGGGCTGCTCCTTTCTGTTTCACGACCCTGTCCCTTCAAGGCTATGGCCCGTGCTCCCCTCTGCACGCCCGCCTTTGCATCTTCTCTCTAATCCTCGTGCTCGCAGACCAGCCATGGCCTCTCCGGGCGGTGCTTCGGAAGGGGCCGATGCTCAGTCTGCATTCTCTGCCCTTGTTAAATCTCTTCCTCTTCAGCGCCCTCGACCTTCCCTTTCAAAGTTTGTCAAGAAGCTGGATGGCCTGCAAGAGGTCGTTTTACCCCCTGCTTTGCCAAGAATGGCTGCTCTTTCCCTTGCTGAACGAGGGCTTATTGGGAAATTTATTGGCTTATGGCCATCTCCCAAAACGGTTCAGCGTTGGACTGAGAAAAACTGGGCGGACAAAGTCAGCGGCAAAATCTCCATTCGATTCTGTGGGAAAGGCTACTTCACATTTCACTTTGAATCAAAAGCTGACAAGGACTTAATCTTCAGAAACGACCCTTATTTCATGGACTCTAGAGGGTTGTACCTGAACAAATGGACTCCAGACTTCGATCTCGAGCTGGATGTTCCCAACGCTGTTCTGGTCTGGGTCCGGCTCCCGCATCTCCCGCTCCATTGCTAGGGAGATGACTCGGTTCGCGCCATTGGCAATGCTGTGGGGAAGTACATCGATAGGAGTGAGCCCAAGGACAATATGCAAGCTTGCGCGCGTATCTGCATTGAAGTTGACCTCGGCGAGGGTCTCCCGGAGGCAATCAAACTGAAGGTGGATGACTGGACACACATACAACAGCTGGACTACGAACAAATCCCGTTTAAATGCAAGGTATGTCACAAGTACGGCCATTTTGCTAATCGTTGCTCTAAAAATGTTAACAATGAAAATGAACAGACCGAGAACCAATGGGAAACAGTTAAGAGGAAAAAGACTGCTGCTACCCCGCAAGCTGGAGCTCCTCCCAAATCAGCTCCCAAATCTGCCCCCATTTCTGCTCCCTTCAAACCTAATCCTTCCTCTTCTCTGTCTCCCCCGCCCTCCCCTCCCATGAAATCCTTGGAATCTTCTAATCCCTTCTCCTCCATCTCTCTTGATGATGACCCTCCCATCTCTCTTCACCCTTCCCAAGAGGAATCTCTTGTCCCCACTCCCCCCTCAAAACCTTCTGCCTCCCTTTCATGTGACCCTCCTCCTCCGAGATCAACCAGAAGCTCTTCCAAAGAGCATGGGGCCAACCTGGACGTTCATAAGAAGCATGGCCCTGGCAGGAGATCGACCAAACAGCACAGAGAAGAAAACGCCCAAAAAGACATCGCCATGGGCACTCAAAATCCCATAGAAACTTACATCTTGGGACAAAACAGTAAGGAGGCGGCATTCAAAGATCAAGGAGGGCGAGCAACTCTCCGTACCTCGCTCACCCAATGATGAAAGTCCTATCCTGGAACAGTAGGGGATTAGGGCACCCCTCTAAAATCTCAGCCCTGAAAGACTTGATAAATCAGGAAAAACCAGAAATATTACTGTTACAAGAAACAAAGCAAGGACACCAAGAAATGAGAGGGATTATTGATCGACTCAAGCATTATGAAGGGAGCATCTATGATTCTAGGGGAGCCTCAGGGGGAATCGCCACTCTTTGGAATCACACTGCCTGGAGGCACCAAACTGATACAATTAGCCAATTCTGGATCAAAGTCACTTTAGAGAATCTTACAAGTAACCAAAAAATAGTCATTTACAATGTCTACGCTCCCAACCACTACAGGGACAAAGCACTTTGCTGGACTTCTCTTCAAACTGACATAGATGCAGAAGACAGCAACAACCTCATTCTCGGAGGCGATCTCAACCTAATTCTCCACGCAAATGAAAAGAGGGGGGGCTGTTTCACTCAAGACCCCTGCAGAACGCAGCTGGAAATCATAATGCAGGACCACGACCTTATTGATGTTGTGCCCAAGAACAGAAGGTTCACATGGAGCAATCGCAGATTAGGCAAAGACAACATCATGGAACGGTTGGACAGAATATTGGTTAATGTTACCCTCCTCACCTCATACACCACGGTTTACTCTGTTATACATCCATTTTCAGCATCCGACCATTATCCCACAGTGCTTGTGCTTGAAGCACACCACTCCCTTGGCCCCATCCCTTTTAAGTACAGCCCTTTGTGGAGTGATGATCCCACTGTCGACCAGATTGTCAATCATACTTGGAGCCAGCACATCGAAGGTTCACCGGGGTTTATCTGAGAAAGCAAACTCAAAAGGACCAAAACCGCCCTAAAAGACTGGGCACGAAACCACTATAAAGAGCCGGAAAAAATCATAACAGAAATCAAAAACTGTTTGGAGCAAGTCCACAGTACGATAGAGGAAAAGGGAATGTCCCAAGAAACTAAAGCTAGAGAATGTGACCTTTATTTCCAGCTTTACCGTGCCAACCGTATGGAGGAACAGAAATGGAGAATTAAATCTCGTCAGTTGTGGCTGCAAGGAGGGGATAAAAACTCAATTTTTTTTCATAAGCAGACTACAGTCAAACAAGTCAGAAACAATGTCACTTCCATCACCGATGACGAGGGTCAACTCCAAACATCTCAAGAAGCAATTAAAAAGGTAGCTTCAAAACATTACAGTGAGCTATTAACTGAAACCAAAGAAGCTGAAGATTACTCAAATCTGCTCCAATTTCTGCCCTCAGAAATCAGTGATGAAGTCAATACTGCTCTCACCAAGGATATAGAAGAAAAAGAAATACAAAGAGCCATTTGGGCTCTCCAACCTGACAAGGCCCCTGGCCCTGATGGTTTTCCCATAAGTTTCTACAGATCTTACTGGGGGACAATCAAAAAGGATCTTGTCAAAATGATAAAATGGGCCCAACGCAAGAACAAAATCGGAGGCTTTACCAATGCCACCGATCTTGCCCTTCTCCCTAAAGAAAAACGTCCCTCTTCCTTCTCTCATTTTCGGCCCATTTCTCTCTGCAACTCTTCGTACAAAATCTTGACTAAAATCATAGCTACTCGCCTCAAACCCATCCTTCCCTCCATCATCTCTGAAAACCAAGGAGGTTTTTTAGCAAACAGACAAATCTCTGATTCCATTCTGCTAGTGCAAGAGGCTATTCATTCCAGCCAAGTTAGAAAAGAAAAAGGTTTCATTTTAAAACTGGATTTAGCCAATGCTTTCGACCGTGTTAGACATTCTTTTCTCCTCGCTGTCCTAAATAAAATGGGATTTGCCCCATCTTTCATCAATCTTGTTCAAGCTTGCATTTCCGGCCCCTGGATCTCTCCCCTTATCAACGGCAGGCCAGGGCCTTCCTTCCAATCTTCCCGTGGTTTGCGCCAAGGCTGCCCCCTCTCTCCCTATCTCTTCATCTTGATGGCTGAATCTTTCAGCAGGGCTCTTGATCACAAACGTCGCACCGGTCTCATCACCGGCATTAAATTTGGGAATGGAGTCAAAAACATTAATCACTCCCAGTTTGCTGACGACACCTTGTTAATGGGAGGAGCCTCCAACATCATTGCTCACCGTTTCAAAACGCTTTTAGACAGATATATGTGTTACTCTGGAGGCATGATCAATTTCCTCAAAAGCTGCATTTATGGGTGGAACACAACTGCACACACTCTCCAAAGCATTGCCAGCATCTTCGGGGTACCTTGCAAATTAGATTGGGGGCACTTTACATACCTGGGCATGCCTGTCAGTATGGGCTCTCTGAAAGCTGAAGTCTGGGACACCATTATCGACAAAATGAAAAGGAAAGTGCAGAATTGGGGCTCTTTATGGCTTAACCCAGCTGGATGCCTAATTCTCTAGAAATCTGGCCTCTCCTCTCTGCCCCTGTACCAATTCACCCTCTTGCAAGCTCCTGCCAGCTTTCACCACAAAGTAGAGGCCATCCTTCGCCATTTCCTCTGGCAAGGGGGAAAAAATGAAAAAAAGAAATACAATCTCATAAATTGGAAGCAGGTTATACAACCCCACGATTACGAAGGGCTGGGGATCAGATCTCCACTGCTTCTTAACTTGGTCTTCGGTGGCAAGATAATCTGGAGACTAATTAATGGAGAAACTGCTTGGTGGAAGGAGGTGCTGGAAACCAAATACCTGAATACACAGAGGCAACTTTTATTAGACCATGACATACCTCTCAGAGCCTGCACCAAAATCTGGGGCCTGTGTAAAAAAGCAATCCCCATCTTAACTTCCAACATCTCCAAGGTCCCCAAGGGAGGTAACAGCATTAGAATAGGGGCTGATAAAATTATGGGGTAGCCACCTATCAGTAGCAAGCCTCGAACCCACCAGATTCTCACCTTCCTTGACAGCAAAGGCATTCACAGCTTGAGCCAGATAGCCAAGTGGGACACTCACACTCATCTCTGGACTGGTTGGCATTTTCCTGTCATCCCTGATGTGCTCCTCTCAAGTCTGGATATCCTGCAGACTCAGCTTCATGGCATCGCTCCCACCAAACAAAATGAAGAGGATCGCTTCTGTTGGGACCCTTCAGGCACCAATTACACAGTCAAAACTGCCTACCATCAGATCTGTTTCAGTGATCGTCCCATGCCTATCTGGGCTCAGTGGAAAACTGTTTGGAAATCAGAGGCTCTTCCAAAAATAAAATTCTTCATTTGGGTTCTTCTGAAAGGGAAATTTTTAACTTCTGATAATTTGAAAAAGCGAGGCATTATTGGCCCCTCCCGCTACCCAAACTGTCAAGCAGCTGAAGAAACTATCCAGCATCTCTTCATAAGTTGCCCCTTCACCTCTGAATGCTGGAAAGAAGCCTTCCCGAAGGACCAGCTCCCCTGGAATTCCCACAACACCGTTGCCGATCTCCTTTACCTATGGAAAAAGCACTACCCCTGGCAGTGAAAGAAGAACAACGTCGCCAGACGTGTTTGGAACGCACTCCCCTACACTCTGCTATGGCGCATTTGGCTTGCTCGCAATCAAATAACCTTCAGAGATAAAAAAAAATTGACAGTAGGAAGCTATATAATAAGGCAAAAGGGCTAGCCTTGGATACAATCGCTGTCAAGTGCCAAAGAAGCATTGAGGCAGCTGATCTTTTAGTTGAAGAACGAAATTACATCAGATGTCTGCTTGATCAAAGCTACAGGGGTCAAATTTATGGTCAAACCAGATGCGACACCAGCAGTAAACAAATCCACAACAACAGCTGGAAAATTAGAATGAGAGACAAAGAGTTCTCAGACTGGGTAAGAAGATGTAATACGCATTTTCTATTTTTTGATGGCGCCTCCAAGTCTAATCCTGGTAAGGCTGGAGCGGGTGGAATCATCTGCAATGCCAACGGTGATATTATTCTATCCTACGAATGGGGATTGGGCCCTCTGTCCAACAACAAGGTTGAAGCACTCGCACTTTACCAAGAAATCCTCCAGCTCCAAGTTCTCGGCATACGCACAGCAACAGTGATAGGAGACTCAGCTATCATCATCAGTTCAATGGTTCATAAACGGACTGCCACCAATTTAGCTCTCCAGCAACTAATAATCCGATGCCACGCACTCATCCAGCAAATGCATGAAATCCATTTTATGCATGTTTTACGCTCCCTCAATAAGGAGGCCGACGCTCATGCAAACAACGCCTGTCACAAACCTTTAGGCAGCCTCAAATGCAATGATTATGAGACTTTCTGTTTTCTACCATGAACAGGTACCTCATCAATAGATTGTCAGCGGTTTCATGCTCAAATGTTCATTTGCATTCAAGAAACATTGAGCTCTCTTTCTGCACAGCGAAGGCGGGATCTACAGGTCTTGATGGCAAACCATAGCAGGACCTACAGGCTCTAAAGACAATCTCTGTTTATCATGTTTTGTAAATGTCTTCTCTTACTGTCACAGTATGTCCGAATCTACACCAGAATAACCCACGCTACAGTCAAGCATTGTAGGAGCGCAGGGGGCACTGCTCACACTGTTGTAACAGCAATTTTGCCCCTCTTTCAAACATTTTGCCCTGTACCAATGGAGCTTTGACTCCCATTCTCATCTTTTCAAATATAAACAGCAACCGATTATGTCAAAAAAAAAAAAAAATAATGTCTTGGGTTTATTAATCTATTTAATTTAAAATATTAATTATTAGGGTTTAGTAATTTCTTAAGTTTTTGAGTTTAAAATTTTTATTCTTAGGGTTTATTAATATTTTTTTGTTTTTAATATTAATCCATTGGCCTTATTGATCCCGTAGGTTTTTTATATTTATCCTTTGGTTCACTGATTCCTTTGGTTTATAATATTAAACCCTTGCATTTATTAGTTCTTTCTGTTTATAATATTAATAATCCCTTGGGTTTATTAATCTTTTGAGTTTTAATATTATGATTTACATTATGGCGTAATGTGTTGGGTTATAATATAGATTATGATATATAAGGTTTAGAATTAGGGTTTAATATTGGATTTATAATATTTGGGTTTAATATTAGGGTTTATAATATTGTGTTTAATATTAGAGTTTATAAAAACATGAATTATAATATTTTGTTTCATAATATTGATTCTTAGGTTTTATTATATCTTGCGTTTTAATATTGATCCCTTGCCATTATTGATCCCTTAGGTCTTTAATATTTATCCATTGGGTTAACCAATTCATTTGGTTTGTCATATTAAACACTTGGGGTTTATTAGTTATTTTGGTTTATAATAGTAATAACCCATTGAGTTTATTAATCTCTTGAGTATAAAATCATAATTCTTAGGGATTATTAATCTCTTGAGTTTAAAATATTAATTCTTATGATTTATTAATTTGTTGGTTTATAATATTAATATTTATCCCTTGGGTTCATCAATTCCTTTGGTTTATAATATTAAACCCGTGGGTTTATTAGTTCTTTTGGTTTATAATATTAATAATCCATTTGGTTTATTAATCTCGAGTTTAAATTATTAATTCTTAGGTTTTGAGTTTAAGATATTAATTCTTAAGGTTTATTAATCCCTTGAGTTTTCTAATCCTTTGGATTGGTAATATTAGGCGTTGAATATTAGTCGTACACTTTAATATTAATGCATGGTCCAATGTCACATTATGAAAAACATCGTCTCAATATGAAAATTAGCAATGGGCTACCATTGTTAATCATAGGTAGTTGTAGTCCATCAAGGTCTTCCATGGTCGAATGTCACATTGTGACAAAGATTGTCTCAATATGAAAATCAACCATGGAAAACCATGGTCATTCTTCGTCCAACGTCGCATTGTGACAACAATTGTCTCAATGTTTAAATCAAGCATGCTCAATCATGCTTATTTTACGGTTTATAATATTTATCTAAAGGTTTTTATATACTTGAGGTTTATAATATTAATCTCTTAGGTTTAACATTTTCCCCCTGAGTTTATAATATTCATAATCATGTGAGTTTATCAAACCTTTTTGTTTAAGATATTAATTTGTAAGCTTCATTAATATCTTCAGTTTTTCATATTGATCCCTTCGCCTTATTGATCCCTTACGTTTTTAATATGTATCCCTTGGGTTCACCAATTCCTAGGGTTTATAATATAAAACCCTTGGGTTTATTAGTTCTTTTCATTTATAATATGAACCCACCCTTGGGTCTTAAAATCTCTTGAGTTAAAAATATTAATTCTTAGGGTTTATTAATTTCTTAGGTTTTTTAGTTAAAAATATTAATTCTTAGGGTTTATTAATCTCTTGTGTTTTTAATATTGACCGCTTGGCCTTATTGATCACTTAGGTCTTTAATATTTATCCTTTGGATTCACCAATTCCTTTGGTTTGTAATATCAAACCCTTGGGTTTATTGGTTGTTTTTGTTTATAATATTAATAATCCCTTAGGTTTATTAATCTCTTGAGTTTAAAATATTAATTTTTAGAGTTTATTAATCTGTTGAGTTTAAAATATTTCTTATTAGGGTTTATTAATTTCTTGGTTTATAATATTAATATTTATACCTTGGGTTCACCAATTAGTTTGGTTTATAATATTAAACCCTTGGGTTTATTACTTCTTTTGGTTTATAATATTAATAATGTCTTGGGTTTATTAATCTACTTAATTTAAAATATTATTTATTAGGGTTTATTAATTTCTTATATTTTTTAGTTTAAGAACTTTATAGTTAGTGTTTATTAATATTTTGTGTTTTTAATATTGATCCATTACCCTTATTGATCCCGTAGGTTTTTAATATTTATCCCTTGGGTTCACCGATTCCTTTGGTTTGTAATATTAATCCCATGATCTTATTGGTTCTTTTGGTTTATAATATTAATAATCTCTTGGGTTTATTAATCTTCTGAGCTTAAAATATTGATTATTATGGTTTATTAATATCCTAGGTTTTTGAGTTTAAAATATTAATTCTTAGGGTTTATTAATTTCGTGTCTTTTTAATATTAATCCCTTGGCCTTATTGATCCCTTGGGTTTTTAATATCAATCCATTGGGTATATTAATCATTTAGTTTTTTAATTCATTGGGTTTATAATATTAAAAATCCCTAAAGTTGATTGTTCTCTTCGATTTATAATATTAATAACCATGTGAGCTTATCATTCATTTGTATTTAAAATATTAATTCCTAGGTTTTATTAATCTCTTCTCTTTTTAATATGGACCCTTTGGGCTTATTGATGTATTAGCTTTTTAATATTTTTCCCTTGGGTTCACCAATTCATTGGGTTTATAATATTGGACGCTTGGGCTTATTAGTTCCTTTGGCTTATAATATTAATAATCCCTTGGTATATTGGTAAGAGATATATACCTATTATAAATATTAATATAATACTAGTATTATGTTATATTTTAATTTTAGTATAGTTTGAGTTATAATTATTAATGTATTGAAAAAATGTAATAATATTTTATTATCAAATAATAAAATACTATATATATATATATATATATATATAGTAAGAATATAGTTTATATTATTAATATATTACAAGTAGATATATAAAATATATTGGTAATTATATTCATAAATATATAATGATTATTTTGGTAAAATACATGTCGTGGGTAGTGGATATAAGCCTATCGGCGTATATCAAACACATTAGTGAATGTGGTTGTAAATCTATTTCATATACGCCTATTGGCGTACAACAACCACATTGGTAAATGTGATTGTGCTAGTTTTAAAACAAGGATGAGTAAGATTTTCATTAAGTCTACGTCCATAACGCAACAATAAAATGAGTGATTTTTACATGTAATGTAGATATGCTACCACTTCAAAATGCATCTTTGATTGAAATTCAAAAACTATTTCTACTTGCCTACCATTTTTGTACATAAGACAAAAATTGCAACAGATGTAAATTCTACAAAATTGTCCAGAGACCATGACACAATTGCATTGTGTAGAACTAAATTAACTTAGTAGGTCAGCTGAACTTTTTTTTGAGGGTCCATCTAATGCGATGTTGGTTTTGATACAATCCACGTCCACATTTATCTCGACATGCAAATCAACATAATGGCATCAGAACCAATCCATTTCTTCTTCTAATTGGCTTATTTTTTCTTTATGCTTCTGAATTTCTTCATGGAGGAAGAGAATATGATCATATTATTGGCTTACATGATTCTTAAGTTTTTTTATCTCCTCCTTTTCTCTGATTAGGGGGTGAGGGCATAAAGGGCAATGAAGCAGTCCCACAGAACCTAAGGGAGGCACGCACTGATTTTCCATGATGCTCAAATGGCTAGAAGACCATCCCCACAAAAGAGTGCGATATAGAGCTTGTATCGTGAGCATAGAGGAAGGTTGGATTTTACACTGATGAGGAAAAATCATGTCTTTCCTACAACAACTACTAGCTTGGCCAAAGAGGTCCATGGATGCACAGTTGGCCCTTTTGAATGGAGGACAAGGGTTGTCACCGGTAAGAAGGAGAAATCCCCAATTTGCAGGCCTTTCAATTTGATAGGGAGAGAAGGGTACCTATGAAGTATGGAAAATTTTCCAGAGGTGATAATGACTTACACTACTAATTATGGAAGAAAGCCAACTTACAATTCAATATTTTGACTGTGCGACAGTGTATTGATGCAAATATTTGCAATCACAGGCACTGAGCCAGCCATCATGGAGGGATTGAGGTAAATAGCCCAACCTTGATACTAGACTCCCAAACACCATTGAAAATTTATATGATGCTCTTCATACCAAGTAAATTATCTTTGTTGTTTTCCTTTTCTGGAATTCGATATTCTTGAGGCCAATTCCAACCAAGGTCAATTCACCCATGGAAAACAAACCAACCTTGATACCTTAGGAAATCAGACTCCCAAACATCATTGAATTTGTATCCAATTCTCTCCCAACCAACTAATTTATCTTTGTTGTTCTCCTTCTCAAGAATTTGATCCACCTAAGGTCAATTCGAACCATCATTTCCAGCCATGAATGCATCACCTATGCATGGGCTTCCCATGCTTTAGGATTTTTATAATTATTTCTATTATTGGATTCAATTTGTCTTATCATCAATGGAATTAAAGCCATCACATGGGATAAGTACCATAACTAACTTGTATTTTTCCTCCCTTCATTCATTAGCTCGGCTGGTGTGAGCTTATGACGTCATCATTATTCCACCTCCCAGTGCATGACGCAAATTCGACATCGATTGTTGGACATATTATTCATTGTGAGAAAGGTGTAGATAAATATATTGGGAGCTTAAGGAGAATTGTGGTGTAATTCTATTTGTTCCTTATTCATTTTTCTCATTAACTCTTTAGTGAGGGAGACTCTAAAATACTTACTAACTTGCTTCATGGGATAACTCTCTATTCTCATATTCCAATTAATTCCAATGCCTTGCCTCTAACTGACATGCTCTATTTTCTTGAATGTATGTCTCCTTGTTCTACCCTTTAAGGATGTGGAATTAATATCTAAATGAGAAGGTCTCCAGCATGGCTCTTATTCTATGAAGGAGAAGAGAGGTTTTATTATTCATTGGATTAAATACTTTGAGGAGGTCCAAGATGGTAATAATTAAATCTCCAATAATTACTATTGTGGAAGCATTCAGATTCTTGGTTATCTGGAAGGCAGCATACAACCCATGCATCTCTGCAAGGTTTTTTGATTTATGCCCAAGCCCCTGAGCATACTTAATTTCCAATTTTCCTTTGGGGTTTACAAGAATCCCTCCTCCTCCTGCCACCCCGACATATATATATATATATATATATATATAGAGAGAGAGAGAGAGAGAGAGAGAGAGAGAGAGAATTCTTATTCCATTAATAGGGTTTTTTCTTAAGATATTTGTAATTCATTCATTTTTAAATATGGAGTTGGCATAAAAAATTTAAATGCTAATATATATATATATATATATATATATATATATATATATATATATATATATATATACTAACATTTTAATGTGCAGAATGTGAATCATATATAAAATATTTCAATGTCAACTATACACACACAACATTTCATTAGTGTGTTGCTCAAAATCAACATAGATCATCTTAATTTTGAAGCTTCCTAGAGCCAAGAGGAATCAAATATTTTGACATGCAAACTTTTCCTTAATTTTTGCATTCAAGAAAATATTTGCATCTTGGGTAGGTCTCAAATTAAGATGAATGTATGTTGATTTTATTATCATTAACTTACAATTGATTAACAATTTTATTATTATCGAGTTACCATCAAAATTGTTTTATTATAATTGAGTTACCATCAAACTTATTTTATTATCATTGACTAACCATCAACCTAATTTATTTTATTAATATTTAACTTGTTTCTATTATCGTTCACTTTCTATTAAACTTGTTTTACTAATATTAATATTTATGTATATTTATTTATTTATATTATCATTGACTTACCACATAATACTATCATAATCAAGTTTTGTTTTATTAATATTTAACTTGCTTTATTGCAATAATTGTATATATTTATTTTGTTTTATTATCATTGACTTACAATAAAGCAACTTGATTAATTGTCATATTAATAAAAAATATTAAAGGTTGGACCACCAACCATGTCTTTACACCTACAACAAATCCTTACCACAAACCAAAGTCTGAGCCTATGATTAAATCCAACCCCAAGCCCATGGAGGAGTCCAAGCCCAATTCATATAGTACTATGCATCAACAGTAGTGAACATGAGTCATGATTATGATGTATATGGGATAGTGTGCTCTACGAAAAATAAATAAATAAATAAAAATTGATGGCTTTCCAACATATGAATGATGATGTCAAACCCAATCAGGCATTAATTAATGGAGGATCCCTTAGACATCATGATCTATCTATTAACTGAAGTGATGAGAATGCCATTTGAAGATCCAATGAAGACAAAAAATTTGATTACACTAACTACTAACATAATTGAAGTACACAAGTTGGGATCAATTCAAAATCCCTTCTGCTCAAAGTGGATCATTTCAAAAAAAAATCGTTAACCTATTATTTTAGCTCAAGTTAGAGCCATTAAAGAAATGGCTTTCAATTGAAACCATAACATTGTTTAATTCTTCGCTACATGCACCTGTCTTCCAATATATTGGCACTCTCTACATAGGCAGTAATCCACCCTCCACAGATGACAACATGGCACAACATTTCAACCTATTTCATCTTGGATTCATCATGAAGTACCCCTAGGAACTATTATGTATGGGATAGTAGGCAATATTAATGTTACTAGAAGAAATGGTGATAACAACACTGAAAATTTCACTAATGAGTGATCTTTACAAGAAAATTATTTAGGTTGGAACAATTAAGAATTTTGTTTGAAAGGTACTCTTTACTTTGGAACAATTTATATTTTTATTTGGAGGACACTTGGTCTTAGTGTTCCAATCATCTGAAGAAGTTGAAGGAGATGGAAATTATTTATATAAAATACATCTATTATTGATACCATGCCACTAGTTATTTTGCACAAATCAATTAGTTAAGGAAATTGTAGCAAGTATTTGATCACAAAGTTCACAAAGTTTCCACCTAGAGTCATTAAAACAACACATGAAACAAAACAATGTCCAAGCATAAATATTTCATTACACATAGTAGAAAACACTGAAATAGGGTTTGTTATTTTGGTTACACATAGATAATAGTATACATGATAATATCCTTTAATTGTGATGCCTTGGTTAAATATTGAGTTATGCATATAGGATGAAATGGGGCCACTTAATTTGTTTAAATGGAGTTATAATGTTTACTTTTTATGATTGATTTTATTTTAAGATTTCTCTTTTGTTGGCAGAAACATTGGGTCTACTTAGAGATAATTTAATTCTAGGTTAGGGTTTTCCAAAAACATATTTAGTCTCATTGTAGAATGCAAATTCCCAATGCATGTTTAAATATGAGGTTATAGCTATAGAGAAGAAAGGGTATATAAGAGAGGCATTCTAAGAACTATGAACTATTATACTTATTGCACTCATTTCCATCAAAAAATTTCTTTGTGACTAGACATCTTTGTTGGTAGTAGGGTGTTCTCTAAGGGTGAAATTATTTTGAGGGTTTGAATATTCCTTTTTATTTTCATGTATGAATTGATTTTGTAATCTTTATTACTAGTTAGTTGTTTAGGTTTTTACTAAGTGCTAATTTCCAAACAATTTTCAAAAACAATGTAGCTTTAAGAGTAAGTGTATCAATTGATCTTAAGAGTCATTGTTCCTATTCTTTGACTTTTTTGTGATCTCTAAGATGTTCTTGTATGGTTCCTGAAAATATTAGGACATGCATTGGACAATTCTAGTCTAAACTATCAGAGGATGCTGAAAGAGACATGTTATGTCACAAAAAGTGTTATGTGGAACATATTCTTAATATCAAAATTATGTCTATGGTCACATCTATCTTAACTTTTGTTTTTCTACATATATATATATAGTAGAAAAAAATGTAGAAAACAAAACAATGTCCAAGCATAAATATTTCATTACACATAGTAGAAAACACTGAAATAGGGTTTGTTATTTTGGTTACACATAGATAATAGTATACATGATAATATCCTTTAATTGTGATGCCTTGGTTAAATATTGAGTTATGCATATAGGATGAAATGGGGCCACTTAATTTGTTTAAATGGAGTTATAATGTTTACTTTTTATGATTGATTTTATTTTAAGATTTCTCTTTTGTTGGCAGAAACATTAGGTCTACTTAGAGATAATTTAATTATAGGTTAGGGTTTTCCCAAAACATATTTAGTCTCATTGTAGAATGCAAATTCCCAATGCATGTTTAAATATGAGGTTATAGCTATAGAGAAGACAGGGTATATAAGAGAGGCATTCTAAGAACTATGAACTATTATACTTATTGCACTCATTTCCATCAAAAAAATTCTTTGTGACTAGACATCTATGTTGGTAGTAGGGTGTTCTCTAAGGGTGAAATTATTTTGAGGGTTTGAATATTCCTTTTGATTTTCATGTATGAATTGATTTTGTAATCTTTATTACTAGTTAGTTGTTTAGGTTTTTACTAAGTGCTAATTTCCAAACAATTTTCAAAAACAATGTAGCTTTAAGAGTAAGTGTATCAATTGATCTTAAGAGTCATTGTTCCTATTCTTTGACTTTTTTGTGATCTCTAAGATGTTCTTGTATGGTTCTTGAAAATATTAGGACATGCATTGGACAATTCTAGTCTAACCTATCAGAGGATGTTGAAAGAGACATGTTATGTCACAAAAAGTGTTATGTGGAACATATTCTTAATATCAAAATTATGTCTATGGTCACATCTATCTTAACTTTTTTTTTTCTATATATATATATATATATATATATATATATATATATATATATATATATATATATATATATATATATATCTTTTCCTTTTCATTCTTTTATTACACACAAAAATTTAAGAAAATAAAAATACACTTCATGTTTGTTAGGTTAATTCATCTTTTCTCCTAGTTTTATATTTGGTTTTTTTGTTCCTACCTTGTATTAATTTTCTATTATTTTAAGAATTAGCATGTAAATTCAAAAGAGGTAAAATATGTCATGTTAAATAGGTAGACAATCTCATTTGTCAAGAGAATTTCAAACTTTGCTTTCTTTCTTTTGCATTTCTTGCAAAAATTACAAAATGTGCAATCTTGGTGTTTACCTATTTAGGGTCTTATTCTATTTAATTCACTTAAAAAGAAAGAAATTTTTTATATTTTTGTAGATTCCATATTATCTTTACTTTATGCACAAATAATAAAAAAAAATCATATATGTGAAATAAAAACAATGTGTTGGATTATAAATAAGATTAAATAGTAATATTCATAAATGAAAGGGAGATTTCAGCTTTGGTCTACAAATTTTGAGGTTTCTTTTTCATAGTCGTCTATGCTTGGCTCCATGAGAGGGGGTTTTTCCCCCTCCTTTGGCCAAATCATTTTTGGATTTCATAATGATTATATATATTTGTATTCCTCGTCAATCTCCTCATCTTCAACATCCTTTTCATAGAGTAGCTGAACAAAGTGGGGTTTTTGGTTTCAAAACAAGCCCTCCAATGGGTGCATTGAAAAAATCTATAAATCATGGGTGTTGCTTGCCATAAGTAGTACAAAATCCAAAATTCAAGGTTAAATCTAGTAATATCAAAGAATATATTCAATATACGCATGATCGTGCTTTTATCTACAAACTTATTGGATTATGGCCCTCTGAAAAGGATTTGATTGGAAGGATATGAAATAAATGGAAACCCCAAGGTCAAATAAAATTGGAGATAGGGGACAAGGGTTTTTTAATAGTCATTTTCTCCATCTTAGGATATAGATCAAGGGTTTTTTAAGGAGGGTCATATTTTTTCAACAATGCAAGGCTCTTCATGTGATTCTAGAAGGAGTAGTATAATACAAAGAAGGAGGATTTTCTTACGACCCCGATTTGGTTTCATCTCGTTCCTCTCCCCGAGGAATATTGGTAGGAGGAAACCCTTGAAGGCATATTCAATGTCATCAAAAAATTTATCAAAGCATTGGAGACTACCAAGAGAGGGAGATACACTTCATACGCATGGAACTGTATTTATGTGAATATCTCCCGAGCTCTTCCAACCTCCATAGTTATTTATTATCATGATAGTGTTTGGAAGTGGTATCTAGATTATGAATAAGTCCCCTTTAGATGCAAATTTTTTCATGAATACGAGCATCTTATTAGGGACTATCCAATGAATACCAATGAATTTTTGAAAGAAAACCCTTCTTAAAAAGAGTCATTTTCTTTAGGAAAAATCCCCCAAAGAAGCAGAAATTTGAGCCCACAGAGTACCTCAAAAATCTTAACCATCTAACCAAATCCTTAGATTTAAAATTAGGTTTGAATATATTTCCTCTCTGAAGGAGTCTCTAGAGTGAGTTGACATTCAATCAAGCATGCAATAAGCAAAAGGTAAATTACATAACCCTACAAAGGTGTTGCAAAATTATTTTGAGGAGCACCTATTGGGTAAACTTGACTCAGGGAAACAGTGAAAGTAGATCGAGTTATTACTGGGAGTTTTGGGTCCATGGTTTTTTTGTTTCCCATAGTAATTTTCCCTTGGTATTCATGTGATGGATCCATTAAAAGGTCGGGAAGAACTTCATTGTAAAGTGCCCAGGGGAGTTGAGCGGTGAAGGCTCACTTAGCCAACTTTGCCAAGGTTTTGGTTAAGGAATCTAATGATATTTTGTTAGGTTGGGTTTCTCCTTGGAGTTGGGGATTTCCTAGGATAAATTTTATGCATAGTGTTTATGTGTTTTTATGTTGGTTATTTATAATTGACTCTTGGAAACTATTTGTTATGTCTCACGGTAAATTCATACATCTAATATCATCGGTAAATATTGGCTTCGGAGGGACACCTCTATTGCCAAGGTTTTATATGGCCTATTGAATAAAGCATCGTAAAGGAAATTGGTTTATGGAACAATATGTGAGTAAATGTTGAAGAATCAAGCCACAAAGAGTAAGCTATAGTGTGTGGTGTTTTTATCGATACTACAACACCCTCCAAAATTTTGGCCTACATCCAAATTTCGGAGCCTAATTTGACTTTGTATGTTGTCTTCGCAAGTATTAAGAGTCATCACATGTTTATTATCTAAGTATTTTGGTCCCGTTTGTAAGAAAATAAAAGTGTCGTCTTTTAGCTAAGGCAGGTGTCACACATTGCATAAGTGTACTTTTGGTGTGTTTCAAGGGATAATATTTGTGTTAATTATTTGTGCTTACCATGTAAACATGTATCGCACTCATTTCTAAAATTTCAATAATTTTCGCACAAGCGTCATCACGATCGTCGCAAAGTGTACCTTTGGTGTCGCACTTGGTGTTAGTCGTCGCATAGTTGTCACATTAAGGAAAGTGTGTTATTCATGTGTTTTGGGTTTTCCTTGTTCAGTCGTCAAGTAATCTAAGTGTGATCTCATACTCACAGCCTTGTTTTTTTTATCTTCATTGCACCGATCCAACACTTAGTCAAAATTGGGAAAAATCCCCAACTAGGCCACTTGGCCTCTTTCATCAACCTGGAATATGCATTGCGCAATCTCAGCCTGCAAGCAACAGTGTTGTCTCTTAACACTATGAAATTCATGGTTTCTGCCTCCTGGAACTGTGAATTTTGAAATATCAGTGCTCAAGCCCAGCCCCTGAGCTCCAAAATTGTGCAATATTTCCCTCCATTCAGCCCTGAACAAAATATTGCGCAGTCTCAGTCCCCAAGCCTCAACTTTGAGCTCCTTAACTTCATAATTGATCAACCACATGGCCTCATTTTCCTTACAGTACTGCGTAGTGGGAAAAATCAGTGTTCAAGCCCTCAACATAGCTTCTTAAGTCCCTCAACCATGCAATCCTCAAGCCCAATTCAACCTTAACTATGCATTGGATAGTCTCAAGGCTCAGTCGTGAACCTTGAAAAGCCTGAGTTGTGCAATTATGTAGTCCCTCAACCTCTCTCTCATCCTACCACCCAGTTTCAGCTCAGCCAGTGGATCATCATGCACCATCTTAGACTAGGGTTTTATTGAACTAATGTTGTGTTGTCATGAGTTAATTTTGGATTCATGTACTCTATCATGCTATGAAAAGATGATGAAGAAGGATATGGATAAGGAGACCATGCTAGAAGACACCTTTGTATCTAAAGATACAAGTTGATCAATCTGGAGGAAGCAAAGGCACATCATTTTGTGACAACAATTCAAGATCTAATAAAACTGAGGACTCCTCATCTTTAAGCCAAGTGGAGGTGGAAGAATAATCATCTTCAAGAAGACACAAACTAAGCAGCAACAAAGAATTGCTTAACATTGTTTGTCATTGTGTAGTCCAAGTCATTAGTTCCATGTCATGTCATGTCATGAGTCATCATGTGCCACATCAGTTTGTGGATTATGTAAATTCTTATTCAAAAATGTACTGTAAAGTGGAAGTCCAAAGGAAATATGCATAATGTAAAGAATCATGTAAGAGTTGAAAATTCATAGGGAATTCAAACATTCATGAGGGTAGTCCAAGAGTCATAAGGGAGGTGAAGTATCACCCCTTTTTTTATATATACACCCTCATTGTATAAGTAAAGGAATTTTCACCTTGGCTTCTCCCATAAGGCATCAAAGAGACATAGTTAGTACTTTTGGGGAGCAAGTAGTCGCTCCAGCGCTCCACTATTGGAGCTAGTGGTGTTCATTGTATTCATGTATCTTGGGAATTTTACTTAATATTTGAAGCTTGATGGCTAGCACATTTCTCATGAATGGATTATGAATAATTGTAATATTGTTTTGTAGATGTTTATGATTCCTGTTTGATTTCACCTATACTAAAGTAGTTGAACTATTTCAGTTATTTTAGTGCTTATGATATTGACAATGTTTTGTAATGGTTGTAATGCTCGTCACATCTATGTGGGCTATTTTGTTGAATGTTAGATGGATCTTTCCTACTTGTGTGTGTCTCTACTAGGGTGGTACTATTACCTCTCTCTTAGAGTTTCACTTTATTTTTCCCTCTAAAGTAGAAGAACCTTGACACACTTGAAACTGAACCTTCACTGGGAACACCTACTTGCTTTTCGAAGGCACATGTGTGATTCTCTCTATTGCTGACAACTAAAGCTAAGAAAATATTTAAGTATACGATAACCATTATGTATTCTAGATGCGGATCCTA
Source organism: Pinus albicaulis (assembly GCA_034641835.2). Classification (NCBI taxonomy): domain Eukaryota; kingdom Viridiplantae; phylum Streptophyta; class Pinopsida; order Pinales; family Pinaceae; genus Pinus; species Pinus albicaulis. Next base: position 1,441,920,575 of record CM076579.1, read on the forward strand.
TACCAAATAGTGTGAGGTCTATTTGGGACCACATATTGGGGAGACCCATTTGAATGTTGGCAGGTCCAACACTGTCAACATTTTTGGCACTAGAAGGAGGGCAGCCAGATTTGTATGGCTGATAACTCCACATATCCACATTATTCTTCTTTTGCAAAAGGAATCAACATTACCATCACCTCTCCAACTCATATTCCTGAGACATGAGGATCTTCCCAGCCAGGCCTGGAACCAACTTGTGAAGTCACTTACGACCAGATCCAGGCAATTCGACCCATAACCCATAAGTTTGCAAAGGTTATCAAATTTACTCCTAAAGCCCATTATCTTCCACATTTTAAGAAGAAAACAGAAAAAAAAAAAAAAAAAAAAAAAAAAAAAAAAATATATATATATATATATATATATATATATATATATATATATATATATATTTTTGGTATCTTGGTTTCCACGGTGGAAGATTTGATCTTTACCACTCTTGAAGTGTTGGTAGAATCTACAGATGATATTAAAAATTAAGAGAAAATTCCACATCTAAATGAAGGATACGCGGACGATACTATGGTTATTTCTAACGATCTCTTTAACAGATTAGACAATGAATATTCCTCATATTCCGAAGAAGAGGAGAACACAAAGACAAGGACATGGCATACCAAGATCTAGATTGGATGACTCAGGGCCCACTCACTCTTCCGGGTAGTTTATGTAAAATGTTGAGACACCCGGAAAATTTGTTAACGAAATATGACCTTGACAAGTCGGTCAAAGCAGAACACCATTTGGATAAATTCTACCTACACCTACGAATACTCGAGGTACGTTATGTTCCATGTAGACTCTTGCCTTATACCTTGGAGGGTAGAACAATTGTTTGCTATCATAGTCTTCCTACAAATAAAATTCAGAATTGGAGGGGATTTCAAAAGTTGTTTCTTGAAGAGTTCATTGATGACAAAACCCCAACCATGTTATTATGATTTAGGGAATCTAAAGATGGAGCAGAAAGAAAAAGTAAAATATATTAACCAGATCAGGTTCAATTGGATATTGAACAAGTTTCCTATGAATATGAATCATCGTGACTCCATCACAATTGATTACTACACTTTTGCCTTGCCGCTAAGCATTTCGTAATTTGTAAAGACAGCTACGAAAGAAAATTTGTCATAGAATTTTGAATAAGCCATCATTTTTAAGAAGGACTTGTGTGCAATCAGAGTCATTGTCAATAATGAATAATCTAAAGACTCCAAGGAGATGGGGAAAAGGTCTTAGGCCTCTTCGAGCAAAGCCAAGGATAAATAGGCTACCAATATTGAAAGCTTGACCAGGACCATCAAGTCTTTGTCCAATAAGTTGGAAGACTTAAAACAAAGGACAAGCATGACCACTATCAGCAACAAGCCCCAAAAATTCAACTTCCTAAGAAGGACTAACAACAACAACAACAATAGTATTCAACCAACTAAGTCTGCATAGAGTTTGAATGTCTTGATGAATGTCGAAAACATGGGCATGGACCAATATTTTTCTTTTCATCAAGAATATCGCTCAGAAAATACATTCCCACTGTGGAATCACAACATGAACCCTTTGGTTGTGCACATCATTGACATAATAATTTCAGATGAGAAGACTAAGCAAATGGAAGAAAAGGAAGAATTTGTTTCGACTGAAGAGACTACGGGTGTCAAGCACACAGTAAATGCTTTTAGTTGTGTGTTCATTGTCGAGAAGAAAAATGTCGAAGAATCACCATTGAATGAGGCCCTGACTCATAAAAAAAATAGTTGATACAAGTTGAGGAGCCAAGGGCCCATTTCTGAAAAACAGTTGACGAGGCAAAAATTGAAGGAACACTTGTTACGAAAAATCACACCGCCCGTCGACTCAACTCAGAACACTCAGGACAAGTCTGGAAACGCTCCTACAGCAAAGAACACTTCCGCCAATACTAAAATAAAGTCCACTATTCTAGAAGTTCCAAACAAATCCAGTCCTCCAGACACTTCAGAAATTCCTATTGTGATGGATTATAACATAGTGGAAGACATGAAGAAAGATCACACAAATATTTCAATCTTCGGGCTTATAAGGATAGCAAGGCAGTGGGAACTACTTGTCCGAGCCCTTGACCAGCATTCATCAGGTGATAATACTTCTTCTTTGCAGAAGGGATCTGGTAAGTCTTTTGGTCCACTAGAATCAGTTGTTAACACATTAGAAGCTAACACGCTTTTCCCTCTATTTTTATTGACTTTCCAAAATTTTAATTACAATGTTCACAAATTTTTATTTGATTTTGGTGCATCCGTAAATGTAATGCCATTATTTTTTGCAAAGAAAATCAATGCCAAATGGGATACGACTGATGCACGAATGATTCATTTTCACAAGTATCTTGTGAAAGCTATTGGTGAACTCATAAATGTTCTTTTTCGCTTATCATCTAATAAACGATTTCACTAGTGCATAAACATAGTAGTTGTGGGCATCACGGAAGCCTACGATGTATTGAAAAGTAGAGACTTGTATAGAAAACTATAGGGGTATTTTTCTATCTATTGGTCGCATTCATGGCTTCCTTACAAGGGCAAGAATAACCAAATATGGGTAGAATTAGAATCTTACATGAAACACATTGTCGCACCCTTTGAGGGAAAAATGAGCATGTTTCTTTCGCAGATTTAATTTTTGGAAACTGTATTTTTAGACTTACCTTGGGTGCTACCTTGCTCAACCTTCCTTAGTCCCACTAGACATAGATTTAGAACTCCTTCCTAGTCCAACTTGCGAAAATGATTTATGTATAATAGACATTAGTAGTACTAGCGTAGGATATAGCCCTGGTATTTTTAATTTTTGGATTTTGTATTTTAACGGTTCTAAGACACGGGAGGGATCTGGATATGGTTATGTTTTAATAGACTCGCAACATAGAAAACACTTGATTTCTTGTCGCTTGGAATTCGAGTGCACTAAAAACACTAAAAATTATGAAGCACTCATCTTGGGATTACATAAAACCATTAACCTCAAAGTTGGTGTACTTAAGGAAATAGGTGACATTGAGATCATTGTACAACAGGTATGAAATACCATGCACTGTTTGTCACATAATTTGAAAAGTTATCAACAAGAGGTATGGCATTTTATTTCTCAATTCCAAGCTTTAAATATAGTTTTTTCTCCTAAAATACGCAATTTGGTTGTGGATACATTAGCAAATCTTATTGTTAGGTTGTCACCGCTTAGGGAAGATTTTGTAGGTTTTAACTGTTGGAAATGTTGTCATTGATGAAAAAGGAGATGACAAAGGAGGAACACTTGAAACATCAGTCAAGGAGCAGATGAGGCAAAAAGATAAGTAAGAAGCAGCATCAAGGAGCACAGACCTGCTTAGAGAACTGCATAGGCTGCATAGGACGATAAAATAGAGGAGAAGGGTCAATCGATTGTGTAAATCGAGTATATTTGTGCCTTGTTGATTTAACCCTGTGTGAATATATTCCTGATGAATCCTTGTGACCAATATGAACCTCGGTGATGGAGTTATGTGTAGATAGGCCATTGAAATCTCAGTGGAACACAGATTAACTATGTGGAAATTATGAACCGTGTGAGCTCTGTGTAATTGGAATAAATTGATGTTACTGAGAATCATTTGTTATGCTTAGCCATACCTGTAGAATCATTTAGAGGGATCGTGGTTCAAGGGGTTAAACTGTGTGCTAGACCTTGAGTTGTATGAGTGATTGGACAGAATGAATGAGGAATAGTGACGATATATGCTCAAGAATCGAGACGATACAGAGGAAGGGTTTCAGTCGAAGATGGAGGTTGTAGAATAGAGGTGCAGAAGAAATACAAGTGGGCAGAGTTAAGTCGAAATGGTGTATTGAGGAGTAGAACCGGAACCATGAGGACGGAACCACGTAGGAGGAATAGTGAACATGGTTTGGAGCAAACCCGGCGAGTTTGATCGCACCGCCCTTGCGGAATAAGCGGTAATTCAGATTTCGGAGCGATTCCACAGGTTGGCCGACACGTGGCTCCAAGGGCTCGGGGAAAACCACCTCCATTGCGCGCCATCGTGCGTTATCATTCGCGCATCTCCACCGAGTGATATCCGTTGGATCAACCAAAGTGATGCGTCGTGTCGTCAGCCGTCGGATGTGGAAGGTCGTTGGCGCTGGGCCCCAGCTAAAATTATGATGATCGGGACTATAAAACTAAGGTTGTGGAATTAACCGAGGTATGTGTAATTCGGTTACATTGGGAAAGGTTAATCGTATATATTGGGCGGTAAATCTTTATGGATGTCGAGTTATTTGTATGTGTTAGCCCCTTATGAATTCCTTGACAAGCAAGCAAGGGGCTAGATTGTTTCATAAGACTTCAAGGAATGCATTTCCCTTGCAAACACATCATCCTTGAAGTCTTGTTATATTCCCTGCCTTTGACTATTTCCCTCTGCTAATATGTTCTCAATGAACCTTGCTGAATGACTAAATTTTGCTCAAAAAGGCCTCATTTCACCCCTTGTATCTCTGTAGTTTTTCCCCCCATTTTATCTTTTTTTCCTTTTCCCCAACTCCCCTTTGTTCCCCCTAAATTCCCCCTTACCTATTAAATTTCCCAAAAATCCCCATGAAATCCCACCCTTACCTTTTGTTTTCCCATTTTCCCCCTCTACCCCCCTATCGTTACCCTCCTTTGGTGTAAAAACGCACCAAAATGGGTTAAAAACCCACTTTCCGACTTTATTATAAGGGCTTAGCCCCTTTGACGCCAGCCCCTTTCAACCACTTCCCACACATTCCCTTGCACTAGGACCAAGCGCTTAAGTCCTAAGCGCTAATCGCAATCGGAATATTGGCGGAGGGCCGAAATCCTTTGTAATGCAGAAGAGTTCCGATGCGATCGTTTTGTCAACAAAGTCCCGCGACTTGTTTTAAACCGTTGATCTTCCCTCTAGATCGGACGGCCCACACTGTATCACAAACCATTGTAATCGCAAGTCTTATGTTTTCCCCTCCGATCGGCCCATCGCAAACACTTGCGATGCAATTGATCGCAGCCCTGACCTCCGATCCTCCGATCGCAATCGCAACTCCCCCCTGATCGCTCTCCCCTCTGATCAATCGCAAGTCCCATCTTCTGATTCCCGATCCCGACGTCTCCCGATTTAATCTCGTCCGTCCATTGGATCCATGATCCAATGGCTATTGCTTGTCCCCTCTAATCGCAATCGGAAGCTCATAAGTGTGTCACCCCGGTCTCCGTCCGATTGCGATTCCCCGATATTGATCCTGACCGTTCGTTCCTCTGCCAGATCCGTCGGTCAGCGCTTCCCTTACTTAATCGCAATCGGGAACTTATGAAGTGTGTTCCCCTGTCCCTCTCCGATTGTGATCCCCCGATGCACTTCTCCACCGTCGATTCCTGTGCAAATCCAACAGTCATCGCACATCCCAACCGCGCCCCTTTCCCAATCGCAATCGAAAATGTGTTAACGTATCACCCTTGCCCATCCCGATTGCGATGCTCCGAAGCAAATCTGACCATCTGTTGGGTCTGAAGATCTGACGGCTCGGATATGATCGCATCTCCGCCTCTGCTGGGTCCCACCATGTACGATCTTTTCCGCGCACTTTCATAACAATTTCACCCATTTCTTTGTATTTTCATTTTAAACCAAAGTCTCATGTCTTCATTAAAGGTCTCGTTTTCCATTACATTTCATATTTTCGTCCCTCCGATCGATCTCCGCCATTGATTTTCATTCCCGAACCATGATCCGACGGTCTGCACTGCATGTTACCACTGAAACCCTATTGTTCCTAATCTCCACCATTTCATTGCATTTTTCATCACTATTTCATGAAAGGCCACCATTCCACCGCCGCCGCGCTATCATATCTTTCGCCCTCCGCTCCACCAGCCTCCCATTTGCATTGATTTTCCTCACGTAGTGTGGGTTATTACAGGGTACAGAGGTGAAATGTCGCCATTAAAAGACAGTATGGATACAACGGCAAGGTTTTCACTGACAGAGGTGCAGAATTTAATGTATGACAGGTTTCCACATCAGCAGAATGTTTTCCTCCGAAGAAGGACGGGTTGCCCATACCGTTTTGATTATTTGTCATGCTCCAGAGGAGATTTCCGTCCAGAACACAAATCAAAGCTATCAGAGCATTGGTCGCACAAGTATAGCAGACCATTCAGTCATTTATTCACCATTTTGTTTTGCACCAAAGGTACTACAGAGTTCTGCAGTCGAGTACACCGGGGCCATACTAGAAGTAAATGGAAGTTGAAGGGGATCAACCCTTCGTTCCAAAGGGTACCAGGGATAAATGCAAAGATTTAAAATAGAATGGGCTTCAACCCTCTCCTTCTTTTCTGTGATTTAATGTTTCATTTAGTGCTTCACCTACCTCCTCGACTCTTCTTCTGCTATAAAACTCAGGAAGAAATTATTGTAAGGGTTGTTGATTGGATATCAGTAGAATGCAAGCTATTCTCTTGAGACAAGTTCTCTGTATAAGACTGTAAGATAGGCTAAGGAAGGTTTTCAGACAGAATATCAAGCTTTTGGCTATGTTGTACTTGACTGGTTTTGTTCTTAATATAGCAAGCACATTTCTTTGGATCCTGATCTAAAGCTAAGGTGATGTTTTCTTGTCTATGTGTTTATTTCCATTTCATTTCATTTAATCTGGCTTACATCAGACATATGGCATGAGATTTTCCCTTATTAGGAACCTCATGTTTCTGCTCTCCTTGCCTTAATATTTTCTGCTTAATGTGTTGTCTGAGAATAGATTTCAAATGGTTTAACCAGTGTAGTGGATGATATTGCCTACTAGCTTATGTATGAATTATTGAATCTGCTTCTTGGATGTTCGTGCTAGTGTTTAATTGAATGAATCGGTAATGCTAGGATTTTAGAACTCAGTCTCTTTCTCTCTGGGATCCTTTCAGTCTCTTAAACCTATCTAAGTTACCTCAAGTTGCTTTTAACCACCTTTGAGAGTTGCCTATGAGTATGTCCAAGCAGGTCTGGAGTTAAATGACCTCTAACCTGATCTATAGAAAGAAAATTGGTGTTTATCTCCCTTTCCACCTTTTCACCTTGCTCTCCTCAATGTTCCATTCCACCAAATCATTTTAGGATCCAACGCTTTAGATGACTAGCCCAACTGAAAGTTTGCATGTTGATAGCAAGTAAACCCTTTCCTGACTCCATTGCCCAACGGCCTTGATGTTCTCTGATTTGCCTCTCCTTTGCCTAAAATCTCTCTTGTTCATCCTTGTTCTATATTGAACCCCTTCTTCCTGATTCCCAACAACCAAACTTCAAATTAAACAAACAAACCTTGAGCCTTGTAGCTAGCCTAACATCTTAAACCTTGAGCCTCTTTGACATATTATAGAGAGATCCCTCTCTGGACCCAGGAGGGCTAGATCCTGAGGTTTGAAAGTGGTTTGATGTTGTCTCATCTTTTGGTCTTGCCAATCTGGCCAAAACATGGGAACCCCAACAGTATGAATGAAGTTGCAAGGTGAACAAAATGGAGAGCGAAAGTCAATTTAATTAAGCTCCGTGAATCCAATGTAATTTTGTGATTTAATTTAATAAAGTGGGTCTACTCAAAGGTTGCCTCCGCGTATGCCTGGAGCATTGATGTTTATTTTAAACCATACACAGTTGAATATAAAATCCCAAGTCGAAGATTGAGATATGAAGTTTAGAACGAGTTAATTTGGTGATATTTTCCATGGTCGAGCTCAGAAATTGTAACCAGAGTGCGAACTAAAAGAAGTGTTGTTAATAAAGGGAGAGTTAAGAAAAAAAAATTCACCATATATGTGATGTGTGGAAACCTGGTAATTTAACCAATGCTAAATAGATTGGTCCGAGTTGATTCAACTATGGTTTAAGCCATAGATTCTTCAAGGAGGTAAACTTCAGCATAAACTCGAAATTGCTCAGATTGGAATTTGGGTTGAGTACTAAATTGAGTGCAGGTGAGTTTATGTGCAAGTAAGTTCTAATTCTTTAAATTGGCAGTCCAAAAAATAGAGTATTGAAATTTCCCAGATCGACAGTTGTATTAAGTACAAATTTGCTGAATGCATTTTATATATGCTCACAGAAAGAGGAAGTATGATACCTGACAGAGGTAAACAAAGATTGCAGAATTGAAGAGATGTACAACAAAGGGATTCAAAAGTGCAGTGAACAGGTGGAATATGCGAAAGACAGTGAACAAAGTATGTAGGACAGCTGCATGACTGCTACAGAAAGGACAAAACCAGCTAGCCAAAGGCTGAGTGAAGTTTATATACTGTAACTGTAAATGTAAATGTTTTATTTGTTTTATATTGTTCGTGATGCAAAGGCAAGTATCCTAAGGAAAATAAAAATTCCACTGTAGCATGGAAATTTGTACATATTGTTTTAATTTTAAAAATGAGTTGGATAAAAGAATAAGAAGACAGAAGCCAAAGAGTCATGACTGTTCACTCCAAATTCTTTGTGAAATACAAACAGTCATGTGAGGAACTCTATATATAATATCAACCTGATATGAAAAAAGGAGAGAGGTTAGAGAGAGTAAATATAGAGAATGCAGAATATATAAGAGTGAGGCAGAGAAGATTAAGAAAAGAAGAGCAGAAAGAGATACTACAGAACAGAGCTGATATCTTAGGTAAATCAGCAAACATTCAGTTTGATAAATTGAGGAAGTTGGAGCTTCCCTATCAAGTTGCAGCTTGATAGCCGTCAGTTGTAACTGACTGAGGTTGGAGCCTCCTGTAGGTTGGTGCCTGCAGAAAATTGAAGGGAGTTGGTGCTTCCTTGCAAGTTGTAGCTTGCAGAATTGAGGTTGGAGCCTCCTGTAGGTTGGCGCCTGCAGAAAAATAGTGGTGAGAGGGAGTTGGAGCTTGCCTTTGCATCACAACAATAATAAGATGTGGTTTTCTCCCTTTCTGGGTTTCCACTTATATCTGGTATCTATGTGCATGATGTTTATGTGTTGATCTGATTTATATCATCTACTTAATACCTGCTGCTCTCATATTAATTCTACTATTAAATTATATTAATACTTGCTGCTCACATTCTAAGATTACTCACATATTAAGTTGGACATGAAATGAAGGTGTAAATAAGTTTTAATGAACAGTTTTAAAAGTCCATATATGTGTTAAATTGATTCACCCCCCCCCCCCTCTCAGTTTAACTAAGGGTTCAACAATTGGTATCAGAGCAGGTTCCTTTGTACCAGTTTAACAACTGAAAGCAGATTCTAGGTTCTCAGGATAGCTAGTAAAGAAGAATGCTCAACCAATAAAGCCCCTTTCTTTACAGGTGCAAATTATGCCTTCTGGAAAATCAGGATGAGGACATACATAATGTCTCTAGGAATAGAAGTTTGGGGTGCTGTGGAATTAGGATATGCCCCAAAGACAACTGACTCAAAGAAAGAATCCAAACAAGATTTTGTAGCTAACGCAAAAGACATGAATACCATCTTGAATGGATTGTGTGAAGAAGATTTTATCAAAGTAATGCACAAAGACACTGCCAATGAGATGTGGGATACTCTGGAGAACATCCATGAAGGAGACAAGAAAGTAAAGACTGCCAAACTTCAAGTCTATAGAGCCCAGTTTGAGAACTTAAAAATGAATGATGATGAAGACATTGACAGTTTCTTCCTAAAAGTTGTAGAAATTGTTAACAATATGAAAGCTCTTGGAGAAACCATGCCAGAAAGTATAATTGTGCAAAAGATTCTAAGATCTCTTCCATCCAGGTTTAATCCCAAGGTGTCTGCAATAGAAGAAACAGCTGATTGGGAAATCTTGACCATGAACCAGCTACTTGGAAATTTAACAGCATATGAGATGAGGTTCCCACGGAAGAAGCCAAGTACGAGGGAGGCAGCCTTTAAAACAGAAAAGAAGAAAGAAGAAGAGGAAGACATATGCTCTTGCTCGGATCAAGAAGAGGCAAATTTTGTCAAGAAACTGGATAGAGGTTCAAGTAAATACAAAGGTAAACTTCCTTTCAAATTATTTAACTGTGGAAGAGTTGGACACTATGCTGCTAAGTGTCCTCACAAGAAAGTAAAGAATCAGGCTCAAGAATCAGAGAAAAATACATCAAAGAACTGGCAGAAAGGAAAGAAGTTCAGCAGAAAATCCTTTTATGCTCAACAAGACAATAGTACATCTGAAGACTCAGATGAACCTTCAAGTGAAGAAGGAACCTCTGAATTTTTATTGATGGCCATAGAAGAACTTGAAGGTCTCCTGCTAGAAGATGAAGAAGAAGAAGGTGAATTTGACCTTGAGGGGGAGCTAAGAAGTGCTCTAGAAGAGATTGATAGACTTAAGCTGAAATGCAGAAAACAAAAGGACATTCTCCTCAAGTATGTACGAGAAGAACAGAATTCAGAATTCCTAATGCAGCTAAAGATAAAGCTTGAAGAAGCCAATAAGATAGAGGACATGTTACTTAAGCAAATCAAAGAAAAAACTCAGGAACAAGAAAAGTTGGAAGAAGAAGTAGTATGTCTCAGGAAGAAATTAGAAAATGCTCAAAGGAAAGTGGTTATAAACTCTTCTCAAAAAACAAGCTCTAGTAAGTTGAATGAAATTCGGGTTGCTCAAAGATCGCCTATGATAAAAACTGGAATAGGCTATGAAGGAGAATCAAGTAAAAACAAAGAAAAGGAAAACAAAGAGATTATTTTTGTAAAAGAAAAGAAGGATGATGAAGCAACTCAAATAGTGCCTACAAAAGAAGAAACTTGTAAGGAAGGAGACAGAACCCAGAAAAATCCTCTAATAACAAAGAATTAAAGAAATACTCAAACAACAGGAAAATATTTATACGTCCCTGAGTATGTCAAATTTGAAAGCCATCAAAGGAGATTCTTCCTTCCTATGAAGAATGCCACTTGTTATGTTTTCCACAAGCAGGGACACATTGCTGCATATTGTCATGCAAGGAGGAGTAATTTAAACTATCAAAAGATGCAAACATTGAAGAGACTGTCTCAAACAAACAAATGGAGAAAACAACCTTACATCAGGTATGCAAATAATTTCTATCGTTATTGTTTTTATTGTAAGGAATTTGGCCATAAAATTATTGAATGTAGAAAGTATGGACAAAGATTGATGTTCAACACCTCAAGGAGGTTTATGAATCAAATAAATTTTGTTCATACTCACAATTCTACAAAAACTATGATCAAATGTTGTATATGCAATCAAGTTGGACATATGCCTTCCAAATGTCCTCTGAAAGGATGTGATTCATCATCTCACAAAAATTACCAAACAAAAGGATGCCTCCAGTGGAAAAAGAAGGAGAATAAGTGTGACCTGGCTCTAACTGCTCAAGATCTGAAAAGCCAATGGTATCTGGACAGTGGCTGTTCAAAACATATGACTGGAGACAGGAGAAAATTTATAACTTTTGATGAAAATAAAACTAGTAATGTTACATTTGGAAATGATAAATCAAGAAAAATCAAGGGAAAGGGCTCAGTCAGCTTAGATAATGGCAGAGGTAAGGCCCAAGATGTTCTATTTGTAGATGGCCTGAAGGAAAATTTGTTGAGTGTCAGTCAGATGTGTGATAAAGGCTTCGAAGTTCTTTTCAGAGCACAAGACTGTGAAGTCAGATCAAGCACCATAGGTAAGACTCTGCTCAAAGGTGTTCGAACAGAGAGCAATGTTTACATCGTGAAAGAGGAAGATGAAGCATGCCATCTTAGCAAACTTGAGGAGTCATGGTTATGGAATAGGAGATTGGGACATCTCAGCGTCGATCATATCATCAGACTGAGCAAGAAGAAAGCGGTCAGAGACATGCCAGAAATAAAAAGGCCTTCTAATACCATATGCAAATCTTGTCAATTGGGTAAACAGACCCGCACATCCTTTAAGGCCAAATATGAGTTATCAACAAGAAGACCACTCCAGCTTGTGCACATGGATTTGTGTGGATCTGCAAGAACTAAAACACCAAGTGGAGAATCCTACTTTATGCTTATAATAGATGATTTCTCCAAAATGACATGGGTTGCTTTTCTCAAGAATAAATCGGAAGCTCTGGAAAAATTTAAAATATTCAAAGCATTAGCAGAAAATCAGACAGGATGCAAGCTAAAATGCATCAGATCGGACAGAGGAGGTGAATTCACAGATTATGACTTTGCAGATCTATGCAATGAATATGGCATAAAACAACAATTTACTATTGCAGGGACACCTCAGCAGAATGGAGTAGCAGAGAGACAAAACATATATGTTCAAAAAATTTCCAGAGCCATGATGCAAGAGAATAATATTCCTCAAATCTTCTGGGCAGAAGCAGTACACACAGCAGTGCATATCCTTAATAAAGCTCACTTAAGGCCAAGCAGTGACAAGACTCCCTATGAACTATGGCATGGAAAGCTAGCTTCAATCAAACATTTTAGAATTTTTGGAAGCAAACGTTATATAAAGAATAATGATGAAAATCTTGGGAAATTTGATGCAAGAGCAGATGAAGGGGTTTTTCTAGGATATGCTTCCAAAAGTAAAGGGTACAGGTGCTACAACAAGACTCTTCGAAAAATAGTTGAAAGTATCGATGTGAGATTTGATGAAGAACTTCCAAACAATACAAGAGATACAGACTGTTGTAGTCCATCAGACAACCATGAAGAAGAAAACCAGAATGATGATGAAACAAGCAAGACAACAGAAGATGCAGAGCTGAGCTCGAAAGCCCCCTCAAGATACACTCAGAAGAATCATCCTGAAGATCAGATCATAGGAGACAAGAAAGTAGGGGTCCAGACAAGAAGGCAGCTAACTGAACAAACAGAAGATGTATACATAGCCATGTTATCACAGATAGAGCCAAAGAGATTTGAAGAAGCCAGCAAGGACAATTATTGGGTGAATGCAATGAATGAAGAATTGGACCAAATTGAGAAAAACAATACCTGGGAACTAGTTCCTAGACCCACTGAGAAAAATGTCATAGGCTCAAAATGGGTATTCAAGAATAAAATGAATGAGCAAGGACAGGTAATCAGGAATAAATCCAGACTAGTTTGCAAAGGATATTCACAAATTGAAGGACTTGATTATGATGAAACATTTGCTCCTATAGCCAGAATGGAAGCCATCAGAATGTTTCTGGCCTTTGCATGATACCAAGACTTCAAGGTATACCAAATGGATGTGAAATCTGCATTTCTGAATGGAGATCTAGAGGAAGAAGTCTACATGGAACAACCAGAAGGTTTCTCTTTAACAGACAAAGAAGACTATGTGTGAAGACTGAAGAAGGCTCTATATGGACTAAAACAGGCTCCTCGTGCTTGGTACTCAAGACTGGATAAATATTTGCAAAAACAAGGCTTTAAGAGAGGTGGAGTAGACAGCAATCTATACATAAAAGCCCATGAAAATGAACTCCCGATTGTTGTAGTATATGTTGATGACATTATGTTTGGAAGTAACAGAGATGAACTTGCAAAAGGGTTTGCTGAGGAGATGAAATCAAAGTTTGAAATGTCCATGATTGGAGAACTCAGTTTCTACTTAGGACTTCAAATTTAGCAAAAGAACACAGGCACATTCATCTCACAAGAAAAATACTTAAAAGAAATGTTGAAAAAATTCAAAATGGAGGACTGCAAACCTGTGTCAACTCCCATGATCACGGGATGAAAGCTATGTGCTGATGATGGGTCTGCAGATATAGATCAAAAACACTACTGATCCATGATAGGAAGTCTGTTGTATCTGACAGCATCAAGACCAGACATCATGCTAGCAGTAGGACTAGTGGCTAGATATCAAGCAGCACCTAAACAAAACCACCTTCTTGCAGTCAAAAGAATATTTAGATACCTACAAGGAATAGCACAGTATGGACTTTGGTATCCTAAAGGCAAAAGCTTCACTTTGACAGCATACACAGATGCAGATTGGGCCAGCTGTGTAGATGACAGGAAAAGCACAAGTGGAAGTGCTTTCTATCTAGGAGAAAGTCTGGTGGCATGGTTAAGAAAGAAACAAACATCTATCTCTCTGTCTACAGCAGAAGCAGAATATATAGCAGCAGCAGCATGTTGTACACAAGTCATGTGGATGAAGCAAACCCTCCAAGACATGAAGGTAAGAATTTATGAATTTATCTCAATCAAATGTGATAATACAAGTGCTATAAGTATATCTAAAAATCTTGTGCTTCACTCAAAAACTAAATATATCCCAATCAAGTATCATTTTCTCCGAGAACAAGTGGCTCAGAAGGTAGTAAGGCTGGAATATGTACCAACAAAACAACAGACAGCTGATATATTTACCAAACCTCTTGCTAGAGAACCATTTGAATATTTGAGAGATAAACTAGGGGTAGTATCTGTAGATGCTACTCTCTGATATAAAGAGAAAGCACAGTTTCAGGGGGAGAACAGAAACGAAAATATCATTCCAGGGGGAGATCAGCCAACAAGGGAAGCATGAAACAGGTCCTCAGGATCAAAGGATTATGGAAAGAATACATCCAGCATAAAGGAGTCAATGAAAAGGCTAAAGGGTCAGTATTTTAGATTTAATCCACAGTGTGGAGCAGCAGGGTACAAAGTCAGAAGATCTCAGAGAGAGGAAATGCATGAAATGTTGAAAAAGGATAAAAACACAGGATCAAAGGATAAAGTCTACACTAAGAAATGTGCAACCCCTTGCCATTGATGTCAAAGGGGGAGGAAGAGCTAGCAACAGAAGGAAGGGTCCTAAAAAGAAAACAGAATAAGTATATTGCCATCAATGCCAAAGGGGGAGACTGTTGGAAATGTTGTCATTGATTGCAAAGGAGATGACAAAGGAGGAACACCTGAAACATCAATCAAGGAGCAGAGGAGGCAAAAAGAGAAGTAAGGGGCAGCATCAAGGAGCACAAACCTGCTTAGAGAACTGCATAGGCTGCATAGGACGGTAAAATAGAGGAGAAGGGTCAATCGATTGTGTAAATCGAGTATATTTGTGCCTTGTCGATTTAACCCTGTGTGAATATATTCCTGATGAATCCTTGTGACCAATACGAACCTCGGTGATGGAGTTATGTGTAGATAGGCCATTGAAATCTCAGTGGAACATGGATTAACTATGTGGAAATTATGAACCGTGTGAGCTCTGTGTAATTGGAATAAATTGATGTTACTGAGAATCATTTGTTATGCTTAGCCATACCTATAGAAGCATTTAGAGGGATCGTGGTTCAAGGGGTTAAATTGTGTGCTAGACCTTGAGTTGTATGAGTGACTGGACAGAATGAATGAGGAATAGTGACGATATCTACTCAAGAATCGAGACAATATAGAGGAATGGTTTCAGTCGAAGATGGAGGTTGTAGAACAGAGGTGCAGAAGAAATACAAGTGGGCAGAGTTAAGTCAAAATGGTGTATTGAGGAGTAGAACTAGTACCATGAGGGCAGAACCACGTAGGAGGAATAGTGAACGTGGTTTGGAGCAAATCCGGCGGGTTTGATCGCACCGCCCTTGCGGAATAAGCGATAATTCAAATTTCAGAGCGATTCCACAGGTTGGCCGACACGTGGCTCCAAGGGCTCGGGGAAAACCGCCTCCATTGTGCGCCATCGTGCGTTATCGTTCACGCATCTCCACCGAGCGATATCCGTTGGATCAACCAAAGTGATGCGCCGTGTCATCAGTCGTCGGATGTGGAAGGACGTTCGTGCTGGGCCCCAGCTCAAATTATGATGATCGGGACTGTAAAACTAAGGTTGTGGAATTAACCAAGGTATGTGTAATTCGGTTGCATTGGGAAAGGTTAATCGTATATATTGGGCGGTAAATATTTATGGATGTCGGGTTATTTGTATGAATGAAGTTGCAAGGTGAACAAAATGGAGAGAGAAAGTCAATTTAATTAAGCTCCGTGAATCCAATGTAATTTTGTGATTTAATTTAATAAAGTGGGTCTACTCAAAGGTTGCATCCGTGTATGCCTGGAGCATTGATGTTTATTTTAAACCATACGCAATTGAATATAAAATCCCAAGTCGAAGATTGAGATATGAAGTTTAGAACGAGTTAAGTTGGTGATATTTTCCATAGTCGAGCTCAGAAATTGTAACCAGAGTGTGGACTAAAAGAAGTGTTGTTAATAAAGAGAGAGTTAAGCAAAAAAAATAATCACCATATATGTGATGTGTGGAATCCTGGTCATTTAACCAATGCTAAATAGATTGGTCTGAGTTGATTCAACTATGGTTTAAGCCATAGATTCTTCAAGGAGGTAAACTTCAGCATAAACTCGAAATTGCTCGGTTGGGCGACCGGGTTGGTACTAAATTAATTAGGGTGATTTTGTGAAATGAAAAGTTCTAATTATTTAAATTGCCGGTCTAGAAAATAGTATTAGTGCCCAAATACGACGATTTATGTTGATCATTGTTGGACCATTTTATATGCACACAGAAAGAGGAAGTATGAGGCCCGACAGAGGTAAAAGAAATTTGCAGAGTTGAAGAGATGTACAACAAAGGGATTCAAAAGTGCGGTGAATAGGTGAAATATACAGATGACAGTAAACAAAGAGAATGCAAAACAATTTCTTAACAACAGTAGAAAAAGACAAAATCCAGTAAAGCCAAAGTTCAGAAGAAGAGCTGAGTGAAATTGAAATGTGTAACTGAAAATGTAAATATTTTTGTTTATATTGTTTGTGATGTAAAGGCAAGTATCCTAAGGAAAATAAAAATCCCACTGTAGCATGAAAATTTGTACATATTGTTATAATTTTAAAAATTGAGTTGGATAAAGGAATAAGAAGACAGAAGCCAAAGAGTCATGACTGTTCACTCCAAATTCCTTGTGAAATACAAACGGTCATGTGAGAATCTCTATATATAATATCAATTTGATATGCACAAGTGAGGTTAGAGAGAGAAAATATAGAGAAGGCAGAGTATAGAAGTGTAAGGTAGAGAAGATTAAGAAAAGCGTGAAAAGATATGCTACGAACGGTACCAATATGCGAATCGTCAACAAACGTGGTTTGATAAGTGAGAAGTTGAGAGCTTCCTATCAAGTTGCGACTTGATAGTGTCGGTCCTCGACGGCGGGGTTGGAGCCTCATGCTTAAGAGTTTGGTGCTGCAGAAGAAAATTGAAGGGTTGGTGGCTAGCACAAGTTGTAGCTTGCGAGGTGAGGTGGGGAGCCTCTTGTAGATTTGGCGCTGTGAGAAAAAACATAATGGTGAGAGGGAGTTGGAGCTTGCCTTTGCATCACAACAATAATAAGATGTGGTTTTCTCCCTTTATGGGTTTCCACTTATATCTGGTATCTCTGTGCATGATGTTTATGTGTTGATCTGATTTATATCATCTGCTTAATACCTGCTACTCTCATATTAAATTCTACTGTTATATTATATTAATACTTGTTGCTCACATTCTAAGATTACTCACATATTAAGTTGGACATGAAATGAAGGGTAAATAAGTTTTAAATGAAAAGCTTCAAAAATCCATGAATGTGTTAAACTGATTCACCCCCCCGTCCCCCCTCTCGAGGACGCTAAGGTTCCAGCGTGACACGAACGATCGCGTCTGCACACGAATCTTGTGAGAAAATAAAAAATAGCGAGAGCATAAAACATAAACAGATAAACACAGAGATTTTCCCCTGGATCCAAAATCGGGATGACCAGCTTGATTTTTCATTATATTCCTTTTAGTGTTACAACACATATATATACATGCTAAAGCATACATAAACCCCAATCCATTAACCCTGGATTAGAACATAACCGTAGTTCCCTTGACCGGATCTACAAAATACCAGGGGTCGAAAACCATCGTACCCCAAAAAACCATGTGCAAACTCATGCACAAAACATGGGTGGGTCCACCTATGAGTGGGACCGCACATAAAAAAAAAATTTGTTGGGGCGCTGCCCTGGACCCCAACAGCCCTCCTGCTGCGCCTGGCGCAACGTACAGCACGTGGGGCTAGTCGTGGAAAGAATATAACACATACCCAACATATTTTTCTATTGAAATTATTTATAAGCCATTTTTCCCTAGCAATATCACTAATTTGCAAGTTTTAAATGATGACCAGCAGATACTGCAATTCATGGCGAACGCAGATGTGTTCAAATATGTAGCCATTGATGAAGACGAGCATGAAAAAGAATTGCAAGATGCGGCTCAACCACACAAAGGGAACCCCATGCCTAAGGGCGTGGTATCACTATAAAATTTGTATGACTTGAAAAATGCTTTCGAGGACCAATGAACGTGAAAACTCACAGTTCAACTCTATCACACGAACAAATCAATCTTGGTACAAAAAGTGATCCGTAGTTTTCCAATATTGATACTTATTACCCACCACAAGAGAAACAAGACTTTATCTACCTTTTTAAGCAGTACTGAGATGTCTTCGTGTGGACATATGATGATCTCAAAACCTATGACACCTACCATGTTATTATAATAAAGGAGGGGCCAAGACTTTTCAGCAGAAGCTGCAGAAAGTGCACCTGATGCTTGAGCCCTTGATTCAGAAGTAGTTAACGAAGTTGTTGGATGCTTGGATAATTTATCAAGTGTGACATTCGATGTGGATCTCCAATTTGGTCCCAGTTAGGAAGAATTCCAGGGAAATATTCCTATGTGTGGATTTTCAAAATCTCGACCGCACCTCGAACAAAGATAATTATCTAATTACTTCAATGGAGAAGATATTATAGACAATATAGGGGTTATAAATGTTTTCTTTGCTTGATGTATTTTCTGGTTACAACCAGGTTCTAGTCTCATAACCTGGCAGACTGAAGACAATATTCAAAACAAAGTGGGGCACATTCACTTTCAAAAGAATTCCATTTGTGTTGGTCAATGTTGGTGAAACCTTCCAACGTGTGATGGACATCACATTCTGTGGTTTGGTTGGTAAGAGAGTGGTGGTGTATCTTGATGATGTCACAGTGTTTTCAAAAAAGAGGTCCAACCACTTGCACCATATGAAGAAAATTTTTGAGCAATGTCGAAAATATGGGATTTCCCTTAATCCCAAAAGGAACATTTTTGTAGTGTCCAAGGGAAATATCTTGGGCCACATCATAGAAAAATGTGGGATTAAATTTGAAAGGGTCAAAGCTATCACGTAGATTCCCTTTCAATGAACAATAAAGCCATGTAGTCCTTCTTGGGGAAGATAAATTTTCTCTAAAATTTCATCTTTGATTATGCTCAAATAGTGAAACCAATGCAAGAGATGGTGAAGAAGGATGCAATATATAAGTGGGATAAAAGGGAAAAGGATGCATTTTCCTGTATTAAGCAAGCAATCACAGAAGCACCAACCCAGTATAACCCAAATTTCAACAAGGATTTCCTACACTACACCTTTTCTTTTGATACTTCTCTCATCGTCGTGCTGACACAGAAATATTATTAGAATAATGAGCGGCCTATATCCCTTATGAGTGCTAGCTTACAAGGACTCTAAATTAACTACCCCACCATTGATAAACATTCTTATACAGTCTACAAGGTGGTGAAGCACTTCCAGCCCTATCTTTTGAAGAATTATTTTATTATATTTGTTTCGCACCCAACAATCAAATCGTTGTTTGTCCAACAAGAGCTTGGTGAGAGAAGAAGTACTTAGATGACTAGTTTACATGACTATGATCTTTAATTCAAACCAATTCCCACAATCAAGGGTCATGGTCTATGTCAGCTAGAAATAGAAGAAGTGAATACACCTCAATATGATTCATTTGGATGGGAGTAGGATATCGAGATGTACAATGCGGAGCGAGCTCCCCCAACTAACAATCCAACCTCTTCATATGCAGGCGTGCAATAATATCTTGAACATGGTACTCTCCCCTCTTATTTGTCCAAATGATAGAAGATGGTAGTTAGATTGAAAGCCTTATCATACTAGTTCGTACATGGGGTGATTTTTAGAAAGAACCATAATAGAGTCTTGCTCTGATGCTTAGAAGCACTCGATTCGAAAAAGGTGTTGCATGACCTTCATGATAGACCAGTCATAAGGAACTTCATGGGTGACACTACAACATATAAATTCATGTGGGCTTGTTTTTATTAGCCTACATTATTCAAATATTCTCACGCTTATGCCCACAAGTTTCTAGTCTGTCAGAAATGTGTAAGCCGAGGAAAGATGTCAGTTTCCCCATTGCGGCCTATCGTTGTTGAAGAACCATTTTGAAAATGGCATTTGGATTTTATCAGTGATATTTTTCCACACTCAACGAAGTAACACCACTACTTTCTTACTAAAACATATTACTTCCCATGGTGGAAAGAAGCGGTTCCACTCAAGCAAGTGAATGATCAAGAATTCATCAACTTCCTAAAACATAACATCATTACCAAGTTTGGCGTTCTAACTTCACTTGTTTTTTACATTGAAATTTATTTATCATCATTAAAATTATATGATTTTTCACTAGAAAATGGCATTGTATTGAAGCATTATTCTAATTACTACCCATGGGGAAACGTTCTTGTTGAGTCTACCAATAAGAACCTTATCTGAATTATCAAAAATAGTGTTTTCTCTAAAAAGAGGAACTGGAATTCTGTGTAGGGATCACGATTTTCGTTAGACCAAAACCCGCAGGTGTTAGTCTCTGCTACAATCTCCAGAGTTAGGATCTATGAGAGGCAGTTAGTCCATGTCGCGAAACATACGGGGAGTGTTGAACCCAATGTCCAACAATCTCCCCCCCAACGCGATCTGGGTGAGTTTCGAACTCGAGACCTGTCGCTCTGATACCACTAGTTGGGATCACAATTTCCGTTAGACCAAAACCCACAGGTGTTAGTCTCCACTACAATCGCCAGAGTTAGGATCTACGAGAAGCGGTTAGTCCATGTCATGAAACATATGGGGAGTGTTGAACCCAATGTCCAACACTCTACTTTGATGAATGACTTATGGACTGACCAAGTCATGCCTAAACCTTCTCTGAATACCTCTCCTTACTTCCTGGTGTACAGAAAAGAAATCGTCCTACCCCTAAACATCTATTTTCCTGCCCTTCAACTCTCACAATAATCTTAGGGTAATCCATGCCTATTGGTTCAGAGTATCATAAAAACTCTTATCAAGCTACAGGGAGAAAGAAAGAAATCTAAACAAAAATTTTCTCTCCATAAGACTCATATCAAGAGATATTTTAACTGTAGAAATTCTTGTATATTCAAAACTAGTTATGAAATTTACTAAAACAAAAGACTTGAATCTACTCTACTCAACTTCAGAAAACAATTAATGATAGCGAAATCACAACATAAACATGAGACAAGATGCAATCACACATTGCACATGGATTTATCTAGGGGAAATAAATTGATCAAAACCTCTTCCTATATGTATTTCATTAATCAGAAAATAGAGAAGAAATATAAAGCTTGCTCAAGCTCGGGAAACCTCTACACTAGTTGATCCGGATTTTATGCAGGAACACAACAGAATACAGATATAACCATAGATACAGAGATGCAGCGGAAATAATGCTTCATTTTATTAATAAAAGAATGACTGCAATAAGCTTACAAACATAATGGAAATAAGCTAGGGCGCTGGTAGCGTATCTCTGAGAAGAGATGTAGCGTACGCAGGCCTCTAAACTATGTTACATTGAGGCTCGCAGGCCTATTACAGACATAATAGAAATAGATGAGCTAGGGCAACGGTCGACGCTTATCTACGGAAAGATGTGTGATAAAATATTTTATTTAATGAGGCTCGAGGCCTATTTGATGAAACAATGTGAGGTCAGAACGTCCGAAGCCTAACCGTGAGAATGAGCGCCAAGCGCAGTACCGTTTGGGTAAATTGGTGGTTCAGCTTCCCGGGGACGTAAATTTGGCATCCGATCTCCGTTTCACGCACTCAATAGCTTGTTAGAAAGATATTTTTGAGGATTACAACTTTTTAATGAGAAACATTAGTCCAAGGACCTATGTTGCTCTCCGTTTTCCCAAAAAACGTCGTTTAGGGCCTCAGAACGGCTCCAGAAGTTCAAGACCAGAAAAGCTGCTAAAAATAGTAAGTTGTGACGAAACTTACAAACTGAAATAACTGATGGTGGGGGTTCAAATGGAATCAGTGGGTGGCCACCAATATCCACAACGGATTATTAATGCCCCAAACGCTCGGGTGTGCGAGTTATAAACTGTATAAATAGTAAGATGTGCTGAAGCTGAAAAACTGAAAGAATTGATGTTGCGGGTCCAAATGGAATAGGTGGGAGGCCACCGATATCCACCTGGATCACTAGTATAATCTATCTCACTACTTCACAATCTACGTCTGGTCAATACTTAACCAAAATATTTCTTTCCCAAGTCCCTATTTCCTTGCATTGTTCAATAAGGAATTAACCCTTATTAATTAGTGAAATTACTCATTGGGAATTGCGCAATTCTTGTAGGCCCTTCTCTGATTGCATGCACCATCTATACAACATGGAATAACAATTGATAGTACATTTCCCTTGAACTCCAATATCAAGTGGTTAACTCGAGTTTCCTTCACGCATCAATTATTCTGGGTTGATTGATGAGTCAAATTTTTTATCACATGTGAAAACACCCCACTACTACACCTTCCACTAGTACATAATCAGTTAGAACTAATTAAACTCACAAACTCAAATTAACTGGAATATATTGCTAGAAATTAGCAATCAATCATACCAAACTAAACTCAAGTGTCTCCTGCTCTAATTAACTGAGTTAATTGAGTGATAAGTGCCATATCACATCAGTTAAAAACCTCCAAGTATTTTACTAAAATTGAAATTGAAATTTGAATCTTTAATCTAGTTTGACCAAGTCAAAGTCAAAACTATATTTTCTTGATGCATTTTAAACATTGATATGAAGTTTGCAGGAAAAAATGAATTTAGTCTGGGTGGCTTTGTCTTGAATTGGTATAAATTCCAAGAAGACAAAGGTAAACATACTAAGTCCCAATCCCTGTGGATCAAATCGTATACTGTGGACGAGAAGCTTTTCCAACACACATATTGTCTCCAATATTTAGACGGGAAGATTGACTCTCTTCCTGTTAATGGCCAATATTTAAAACAATATTTTCAATGATGGTCTAGGGTTGTTCCCTACTCTATGTACATAGTTTGTTATTTTTTTGTCTATTATGTTTGGTCTTGTCTTGTTGTTTCCTTTCATTCGTGTAAATAAGTGCCCTGTGTGAACGTACTCTTTGGCTTCATTGCAAGTGGTTGAATTGAAAGGGATTATTGTGACACTACAAAATTTGGCTAACCTTCAATCCTTATTCTTCGTTTTGGTTACACCTTTGGGTCAATGATGTTCTAACATAAAAGACAATCCATATGTAAGGAGAGCTTTGTGTTGAGCCCTAATACCCGTCTCTACTCTGTAAACATCATTCCTTCACTCAGTTCTTTATGTTTCAGCATTTTCCATGCTTATCCTGTCAAGTAGAGAAGGAAAAGGGAAAAATATAAATGAGAAAACCAAAATCGGAGTTCTTACGTATGCTTCTCTGAAGGAACAAACTCCTATGCTCTAAATAATTCGGGATCCCTATTCCGCTCGGGAATCGAATAAGTTCCTATGCACAATACTATATATCTATATATATATATATATATATATATATATATATATATATATAAAGGGTAAAAGAAGAGAAAGGCTTCCTACGCAAGGATGTGAAGCAAGAAACTCCATCAAGGTATTGTCCAGGCTCGCTGGAAGCGGAGCAATGTTTGTGTTCCTATAGTGACTCTTCCAGAGTACTTTCTAGGCATGCTCACAGTGGAGCAACACTAGAGATGAAAACTATACTCTGAAAATATAAAGCTCATGAAATATACTACCCTTTCCTGATTCGAAACATTATGATATTGTTGGCCTTATGTTTATGTTCAATTAAGAAAGGTAGAGGGTACTATGTTTATTCATGGGGTAAGTGCGTAAAACAAAGTGATCTGCATGATGAATCAGTACTCCCTGAAGAACTAGACCTTGCACAAAAGAATTAACCAAGGCAGAGAAGCTTGAATTCAACCAGTGTGCCACTAAGTGTTGTCGCTGCTACAACATCCTCCAAAATTTTGGCCTACATCCAAATTTTGGAGCCTAATTTGACTTTTTATGTTGTCGTTGCAAGTATTAAGAGTCATGACATGTGTATTAAGTATTTTGGTCCTGTTTGTAAGAAAACCAAAGTGTCGTCTTTTAGCTAAGCCAGGTGTCGCACATTGCACAAGTGTGGATTTGGTGTGTTTCAAGGGATAATATTTATGTTAATGAGTTGTGCTTACAATGTAAACATATATCGCTCTCAGTTGTACTTACCATGTAAACATTTATCGCACTAATTTCTAAAGTTTCAAGCATTGTTTCACTAGCGTCATCACGATTGTCGAAAAGTGTACCTTTGGTGTCGCACTTGGTGTCAGTCATCACATAGTTATCGCATTGAGGAAAGTGTGTTATTGATGCATTTTGGGTTCTCCTTGTTTATTCGTCAAGTAATCTAAGTGTGAGGTCATACTCACAGTATTGTTTTGTTTATATTCATTGCATTGATCCAACACTTTGTCAAAATTTGGAAAACTCCCTGACCAGGCCACTCATCCTCTTTCAGCCATCCTATACCGTGTATTACGTAGTCTCAACCCTTAATCAACATCCTTGTCTCTTGGCACTATGCAATGCGCAATTTCTTCCTCCAAAAATTGTGCACTACGTAATCTCAGTGCTTATGCCCAGCCCCTAAGCTCCAAAACTACACACTATATCCCTCCAGTTAGCCCTAAACTACACATTGCATAGTGTTAGTCCTCAAGCCTTAGCCTTGAGCTCCTGAACTGTGAAATTCTGCAATCACCTAGACTCCATGTTCTTCCAACACTTTGTAATAGGCAAACCCAGTGCTCAAGCCCTCAACTTGGCTTCTTGTATCCCTCAAATGTGCAATCCTCAAACCCAATCCAGCTTGAACTACGCATTGTGTAGTCTCAAGGCTCATTCCTGATCCTTGGCTACCTGAGAAGATAATGTAGAAGGAGATGGAGAAGGAGACCACTTTGCAAAAATAGTTTAAGATCTAATAACAGTAAAGACTCCTCATCTCTAAGACATATGGACGTGGAATAAGAAATCATCTTCAAGAAGACACAAAGAAAGTAGCAACAAATAGATGATTGACATTGACATGTCATCTTTCAATTCAATTCATTAGTGTCATTTCATGTCATGTCATGTCATGAGTCATCATGTGCGACATCATTTTATGGATTATGTAAATTCTTATTTGAAAATGTATTGTAAAGTGGAAGTCCAAAGGACATACAAAACGTAAATAGTCGTGTAAGAGTTGAAAAGTCATAGGTAAGTCAAACAATCATGAGGGTAGTCCACTATTCATAAGGGAGGTGAAGGATCACCCCACTTGTTATAAATACACTCTCATTGTACAAGAAAGTACTTTTCACCCTGTCTTCTCCCATAAGACATCAGAGAGACAGAGTTAGTAATTTTGGGGAGCAAGTAGTGGATCCAACGCTCCACTATTGGATCTAGTGGTGTTCATTGTATTTATTTGTCTTGGGAATTTTACTTAATATTTGAATCCTGATGACCAGCACGTTTCGCAGGAATGGATTATGCATATTTGTAAGATTGTTCTATAAATGTTTATGATTCATGTTTTCTTTCACATGTACTAAATTATTTGACTATTTTGGTTATTTTGTAATGACCATCGCATCTATGTGGACTACTCTGTTGGATGTTAGACGAATCCTTCCTCCTTATGTGCATTTCTACTATGGTGGTACTATTTCCTTTCTCTTAGAGGCTCACTTTATTTTCCCTCTGCAGTAGAAGAAAATTGGCACACTTGCACTTGAACATTCACCAATCACACTTACTTTGTTTTCAAAGGCACATATGTGATTCTCTCTCTTTTCGGCAGCTAAATCCAGGGAAAATAGTTAAGTAGAAGATAACTAGCTTGTATTCTATATGGGGATCCTATACCAAACAATGTGAGGTATAATTGGGACCGCATATCAAGGAGACCCACTTGAATGTTGGCAAGTCCAGCATTATCAATATGTGCATAAAACTAAATTAGCCCATGTGTCTAATTGTGTAGTTGTTGATGTTTGTATCTATTTCGGATGTGGTAGCGGTTTTGTTGAGCATGGAATATAAAGGGGAAAAGATATGGAATTTCAGGATAAGGTCAATGAAATAACAACCATGATTCAGAATTAGATAGATGAGGAGATCGCCTGGATGATGGATGTGATAATAGTTATGTCGTTAGGGGACAAGGATAAGACAAGGTTGGGCAGCTGAGGAGTGTTTAACGTAATAGATCCAACCTAAGCAAAGGAAAAAATAATTTTGTATATGAGTGCATTGTAGTAGCTTATGTGCATAACATATCCTAGAGGAAAAAATAATGTGTTAATTTTATTGTGCCAAGTGGGTTGGCATGAGTAGCATTGGACATGATCGACCGACATGACATATCAGGCCACAAGATGTCATTTCACCTTTGTGGTTAGATTGAATGATGTTGGAGAAAATAATTGCAACCACATGTTCCTGTATGTTAGTTGTCATAGTAGTTAATCCAGGTGTCATATTCAATCTGAGTTTAGGCGAGTTCGTTTGAGTTCTAGATGAGTTCTAGTTTTGTTATCAATTATTGCTGTCTCTTATATAATCTTATTTAATAGTTACTGAGAAATGTGAATATTGAGTTTTTCTAAATTTCCTATTTCGATTTTATTTTCCTCTCTTATTTCTACCTCTTTCAATCTTTAACTTGGTATCATAGCACAACCTGCATAAAAACTCCTTGAGAGAGCAGCAGAGAATGCATGAAAAAACTGGCCACTCCCAATAAATCTAAGGAGAAGTCATTATCTATGTTATATGAGTACCTACTACATGTAGAAGAGAGCACATATTATTCAAGTAAACTACTTGATGTGTGAGATCACTAGAGCATTAACCACCGTGAGAAGATAGGTTGAATGTTGTGCATTGAAACATATGTTGCGTAAATCTGTGTGAATTTCTCAAAAAACGACAACTCCAAAAGCAAAGAAAGCGGTAACTCCCAAGTGAGTCAGAAGACCCCAGCAGCAGTAACGCGTTCTAGTATCGGTACTAGTCACGTTACGCATGAACACTTCAACATGATCGATTTTTGGAATGCTAAAGCATCCTCATAGCAGTCGCAGGTGTGTTATAGAAGTAACAACAAGTCTCCTTTGCAAGTCTTCAAAGTTTTCAAAAGTCCACAAGTTACTCCAATCTAAAAATATTTACACGTAGAAGTAAAATACACATGTGGATGCAAAAGTCCAATCATTGTGCCATGTTATAAGAAATATGCATATGTTAAAAAGCCTCATGTTATTTTTGAATGAGAAATGTGTTGGTAATGTTTTTAAAGGGCTTATGTAAAACAAAACAAACAAAACAAAATCTCATGTATTATTTTTAAAAAGGATTCGTTGACTGTTCTTTCCAAAAAGGACAAAAGATATTCAATTTCTTTTTAAGAGGGTACATTAAAAAAAGGGGTGTTGTTCAAATCAGTTCTAAGCATTGAAATGTTGTATTTAATAGAAACAATGGAAGAGGGGTTTGTTAAAGTTTTTGTAAAAGGATTTCCCTTGTAGAAAATTTGTAGACCCGCCCATTTCGTAAAAGCTAAGCAATAGAGAAGCCCCCACAAAGATGTTTTCATGGTAGACAACCGTTATTTCTGTAAGTTTATTTTCTTGTTGGACCGCAATCATCTATTGCTCAACAAATGGGAAAATCCAAGAGGAAAATAAAGTCAAAGCAACAGAAAGAGCAGTTTGAGGCCTTTTTGAAAGATTTGGAAGCGAAAACGAAAAATAATGCCTTCGCATTGAAATGCATAAAGGAATGCATAGAAGGTAATATTCTTCCCCTCATAGCAAATGCAAATATGGGCAAGGAGGCATGGAATACCCTTAATAGGAATTTTGGTGTTAGGGGGAGTATTGAAGTTAAAGATGAAGGTGGAACTAGAGTAGTAGATCTACAACGAGATGAATAATTTGGTGAATCCCACTAAAAATTGGATGACAGTGATGACGTTATTTTACCAACAGGAGAGAAAGAGAACAAAAAAGCTCGTGAATCCCACTATACACAGCCACAAGTGGATGACGATTTAGTGAATCCAGCAACAAAGCTTGTTGATGACAGTGAATATGTAATTGGAGCATGCAGTAGTTTAGTGAATCCAAAATTTAAATTTTCTTATGCTAGATTTGATTAAGAACAATTAGCCAAAGATTAATGGTCGCAAATGATGCAACAGAAAAATCATATTGACATGATGTTATTTAGTGAGAGAAGCCCACTTTTGTTTGAAAACCAAGAAAAAGTGGAAGCAACATATATAAATAAGGAAGCTCAAGAAGAGAAAGCTCTCATTAAACAACAAAGATAATAGAACCGATATGTTTCTGCAAATATTTTTAAACATAACATTGATTTTGAATGTGCAGATATTAGCAGCAACCAAATTTGAAGAAGAAATAAAGTTCCTTGAAGCATGGCTTGCAACAACATGTTTTGATGAAGTCTGCATAATGGTTGTTGCAACGAATGTTGAATACAACCTGGATGTTGTATAAAATGAAGATGTTAACAAGATTTTCATGTATTGGAGTCCTGAAGAGATAAAATTTTATTATAAACTTATGTTGCAGCAAAATATTGATGATGAAAATCACACAATGGAAGATGACATGTGGCAATAGTCCACATACAAGTAAATATTTGAAGTAGATGACATGCATGGAAATATGGAAGAGTTGAAACAAAAAATTAACAAACTACAATTTGAAGCCTACAAAAAAAAGGCAAAGCTAAAGAAATTCAGAGACTATAAGATCTGGAAGAAAAGGAAAATAAAAGGAAATCCAACTGATGTCATTTTCTTAAATTGTAAGTCTAGTTGAGACTTAGACCAATGCGCATCTTAGTTTAATTTTTGTGTGGCTGTAATTAAGGGGGGGTGTTGGAGAAAATATTTCCAACCACCTGCTTCTGTCTGGTAGATTCCATAGTTGTCAATTCAGGTGTCATAGTCAGTTTTAGTTTAGCCCAGTTCGGTTGAGCTATAGTTGAGTTCTAGTTTAGTTATTAATTATTGTTGTCTCCCATGTAATATTATTTAATAGTTACTGAGTAATGTGAATAATGAGTTTTTATCCATTTCCTATTTCAAATTTATTCTACCTCTCTTCTTTCTGCCTCTTTCAATCTTTAACGAGTGATCCCATCTCAGTCAAGTTGCTTATGTCTATAGGTGCCAAATGGAGCCTGCAAAATGAGGTGAGGTGGAACACCCTGCAGGAGGAAATATGCAACCACCATGACGAGATCACCATGATCGTAATGCCACATTACCAACCAATGGCATGGACTAAGTGGTGTCAGAGACTTCCCCAGCTCATGGATTGCATGAGGAAAATGCGAAACTTTTACCTAGTTGACAATCCTTCACACTGAAAAGCGATGAGATATGAGCCAATATTTTTAAATCCATATTGACTCCATAGTAACATTTTCTAAATTCCTTAAGACAAGTCATGAAAACGATGAATTTATATTGATAACCCCAAGTTTCACGTGTTGGTTATTGTCCCTGGTGCAATAACATGTGAAGGTGTGAGAATGCCCCAAGATGTAAAATATTTGTGAGACAAAGCAAAGGGTTTGAAAGAAGTCATCAATTTGGTGCAGCACCAGGCTAAATTGGGAAAGAGGACCAATAAATATAAAACTATGTGGGATCCCTTGACGTTGGTCCAAGAGGAAACGCAAAACTTTTGGGGGAATGATATACGTACTGCACCTATTGTTCGTTGTCAACAAGCATGAAAACCCTTGCATGATTATTAGGGTTTGGATAACAGATATGTATGTGTACTACCCCATTGTGTTTGCATGTGTGAGAATAGTTATATTAGTGAGGATTTGTGCCTAGAGAATTAGTCAGGGAGGTTGGATCAAGCTCGAAGTGTGTAAAGCCGACAGGATGGAAAAAGGGAGCAATAATGAACAAAAAAAACATTGTTATAATGGATTTTAAAGTTAAATTACATGTAACCAGTCATACTAGTGCGATACATGGTAAGGCATGGTAATTCTTGTGTTATACCTAGGTTATAGGGGGGTTGTCAAGTTAGCGGATACCGAAGTATAACCTTTGAAGGGGGTAAGCACTAGAGTGAACAGGGTTAACTCACTTGACAGGTTTGGTTGGATTTATTTAAGGAAACCCAAGTCAAGTTTTAAGGGGGAATGTCAAGTAAAATTGACTTGGAGAAAGAGTAAAATTGGACCATGTTATTACTGGGGATTTAGGGCCCATGGGTTTTTGGTTTCCCATGGTAATTTTCCCATGGTATTCATGTGATGGAGCCTTTAAAAGGCAAAAAATAACTTCATTGTAACATAGCCACATGAGGTCAGCGGTGAAGGCTCGTTGGGCCATCTGAATGGCACTCCCTCATAATCTAGTAGTTACTTTATCATCTTGTCACTAAATTTGATAGTGATGATGTATGCTAAACCCATGGCCAAATTTAACCCGACCAAAATCCTCACCATGGTCATATAACTAGAGGTGAGGAAGGATTCATCTGCGTCAAAGAAAAACCCTAATTTATTACCAATATCCTTGAACATGTCCATCAACCAAAGAACTAAGGGAAGACTAAGCAGTATCACCCATACCGAAATGACCTCCATTTTTTCGATACAAGCATAAAATTCCAAGCTCCATTTTTTTAGAAACAAGGTCTGCGAGCCCCAAAACTTGTAATCTTGGAGTACTTTTTGCACATCATCGCTTCATCATGCTACCCTTTCCATCCATCCCTTCATGAGAATTATACTTTGCAGGCAATAAAAAAGGAGAGCAAAGAAATTTTGTTGAGCCCATCATCTTATCCGCTTTCAGTCGACATACAGGTGCATTAATTGTAGTGGCTTCTTGAGACTTAGTTGGGAAGACTTTTCCTTGTGGTTAACTATGGTAATTGAGGCACTGCTAATTGAGGACGGTTGTTTATATATGCTTATGTGGAAGGATATGCTTGTGGAATTTTTTAGGGATATTGTGGATATTGAGGATAAGGCATAGGAACTGATTGCGGGGTATGTTTCCATAAATATTCCCCTACAAGTTTTGTTGTCAAGGCTAGTTTTTTGTTTAGGGTATAGTTGTGCTATTCAACTACCCCCCATTATTTGTAGATAGATTCCTTAGAAAGTAATGGGGACCCTTTTAAAAATTTTAGATTAAGACAATAAAACCCTTTGTGACTTATAAATATATAAATTCGAATTTGAAAATTAAAAGTCATGTTTTGTTGGCTAAATACTTAGGCGGAAAACCCAAATAGGCCTTTATCGCAATCACAAATCGCAAACGCAACAGGTATCATATAAGGCACTCCATATAAAATTTGTGATGCGATATCTTTAAAAATCATAAAAGGCGCAAAAAGTCTTTCTAAAGAGAAAAGGTGAAAAAAGCCGAAAACGTGATAACAAAGTAAAATGGCCCCCAACAAAGTTATATTTCATAAAAAGTGATTAGTTGGACCCTCCCTCTACCACATCACTAATCACAATCACAAAATCGCAATTCCTTCCGCTACCATGCACTCTGCCCGCTTTCATTTCCCCAATGTGATATATCGCATCGCACTTTCGTCAAAGTATCATTTCTCTTCCGCCATCCATATTTGTCGATATTGCGATTGCGATGCGATGTCACATCGTAAATCATTCATCACTCTTCCCTCGCTAATGTTCCAAAGCATTAAATCCTTTGATAAATGAATTTAAAATCATTTATTTAGAAAAGGAAAAGCTTGATCGCAAATCGGAAAAACAAGTGCACTCTATGTTTTAGAGACTTGACACACATATGAAATTACGATGCGGGATGTTTTAATTTAGAAATGCTTAAGTGTCCATTCAGGCACATGAACTCATGTTTTTCATAAATGCATAGCCATAACGGTATAACATATTTCAGCCTCCAAATTTGATATGATGGTGGATTAACTAACGTTTAGGATTTATACGCATGCGAAACTATATTCTCCATCATTTCAATTTTATTGCTAAATTGCTCCCGCATTTTCAAATATTCTTTTTCACTCCATGTTCTTCTTATTTGCAGGCTAGCCCTGGAGAAAAAAAATCCTCCTAGATGTCTAAAGCTGGAAAAAAATCAAAGAAACCTATGGCTTCTCCAACTCGTGCACCTCCCGTTGCAGAAGTGACAGAGATGCCTCCCCTGTTTTCAGATACTACATGTGCTACAGAAAGAAGTTCTTCTTCCTGGGAATCAATGTATAGGTTTTTTTCAAGATTAAAAACCCCACATAATTAAAATAACAGCTACATTGGATGCCCCTATTACCTCATAAGCCACTATTTATTATGTATCCAACTGTTTTCTTCACGAAATTGCTATGTGCCCTAAGATTTTACCATATATAGATATGGTAAAAATGGATAATTGATAAACTTAACATTGGCAATAGAAAATTTCTGACTACAAGAAGCACAATTATAGGGCCATTCAAGGCACAAGATTTAAAGAGAATTTACCATATACCTGACCCGCGGAATATTTATGAAAAGGATTTCCTCGCACAATCTGAAAAGGAAAACAAGCTACAGTCAAACCCTATAAATCAATGGAGGAATAACCCTAGAAATCACAAGCACGATGAAAAGGGTATGTATTCCACTGCCTCTCTCACTAGTCCCTACTGTTATATCTCTGCTATTATGTGTAGACTATTCGGCTCACCCAATAATAGTAAATTTTCCATTGAATGGGGCCCTCTCATGGATGTAGGAACAAACTCCTATATCATGGATTGGGGTAGCATTATTCCGAATAATATCGCTTCACATATCCTTGAATATAGGAAAAAATTCTCTTTTACCTCCAAGAAAATCCCCCCATTCTTTATGAGTGCATACATCATGGACTTTGTGTGTTTTACCTCTGATTTTCCAACCATGGGTTGGAAATGGACCAACAAAGACCCTACCCCCATTCATGTTTACAATAATATTCTTTGGGAATCCAAGTATGAGTCTAATACAAGATTTGTCATGGATTTATTCTGCCACTCTTTCAAGTTGTTTTTAATGAAAAATCCCTAAGATTGTTTAAGGAAGCCCAAGTTGACTTTACAACCATAGGGAAATGGTTTGGGGAAGAATAATTTACTTATGTCATAGTTTATGGAAGCATTGCTAAACTCCATGTACTCCCACTATATGTATCACAAAATCTTCTCGCCAGAGAAATTGCTTCCTAGACAGTGGGGCATGGATTGAATAAAGCCTTGAAAGATGCTAAGACAACTTCATGGCCTACCTTTCCCACCCACTGTGGTGTTTATGCATTGAACAATTTAAAACATGCCGGATTAGGAATTGATCAAATCCAAGGTTTGAAATTATTTACAATTCCTAACAGACAATTTGATCCAAATAAGGTTGCTCAAAATGTTACAACTTAGGTAAAGATCAGGCAGTTCCTCCATGAAAGTGATGATTGTGATCACGTATTGTGTCTGACAATACCTATCTAGATGTTGAAAAGTTGGCATCCATGCGTCTTAGCCCTGAACAACTTTTAAAGTTCAAAGAATACAGGAACAATAGGTTGGAAGATATTCCTCTAGACATTTTAGCCTGGTATCCCACCCTATTTCACAGAAAGATCAACAAATAGATCAGAAGAAAGAACAAGAAAAATAACAGCCTCCCAAGGATATTGAAGTCTGTAATATCCCAAAAGGGAGAATGCAGCAATACAAAAACACAATAATTGAAAACTGTAGCAATGAACAATTAGTCTAAACACACATACAAATGTACACAATAGTTGAGCATTCTTAATATTAAGGAGGTGTATATCAAGTACAAAAGTGCTCAAAATATGAGACACTCAAGCCAAAGAGAAGGCCTAGAATGACCCTGAATTCCTCGCACAAGAGGGACTGCATAACTACTGGACTGCTAGAAGGAAAACTGTGTTGTCCCTGCTGCAAATGCTAGGGCAGCAACTGCTGGAAAGATATAGTAGTGTGTATCTGGCAATTCTAGAGCTCCGATGATGATGAAGCTTTAGATTTGGGCTTTATGATGGATACCCAAGGTAACCCAGAAAGGATTTCCAGATCTGAAAATCCTGGAAAATCACCCTCTTAGGGATTACGCTATATAACTGTTGGGTGTGCAGATCTACTGCATGAACTGAAGAATATATGGCTGCAATGTTATACAATCAACTCAATGCAAGAAGGGTTGATCCCATCACTATATTCTTAAGCTAAAAGCTCAAGATATAGTTCCTCCTTCCTCCTGATCAAGTTGCAGCTGTTGCTACACAACTACTTGAAAAAAACTGCATTGTCAAGGATGGAGGCTCTCTAGCCTGCTACTAAATAATGAAAATCAGATCAACAATGGTGGAAATAGTGAATGAAAAGTGAGGATATGGTCCCTCATGGGATTTCCAGCTAAAATAATGGAAACTTCCTTCCTCCTTCAAATCTGCAAGACTGGACTGTGCAATCCTTAAGAGGCCTGTTGCTGCATGGAGGTATGAAATGTTGGCTTGAATGTTAGATATAGATCTATTGCTCCTGAAATTTTGAACTTGAAGAACAATGTGAAAGGATGAATCCTCCACCGATTTCCTAGCTGAAAAGATAGAAACAACCACCACCTCTCAAACCCTCAAGCAGGAATGTGTTATTCCTGTAACTGAATGTGCATATGAGAGTGGCTGAATATGGCACCAATGCCTGATGATGTATGGAAGCTCAATAGAAACCTTCCCATAGTAGGCACTCGAATTCCCCTATGGGTAAGGGTGGGATTTCCGCTCGAAAACACTCGTGTGCTAAACATCACTGCAGACTTAGCTAAACAGCATAAGCATGCATAGAAATGTCACATGACAAATCTAGATCTAAACAGATCAAATAATAATAATACAAAGCCTAATTTTTATTGTGCCTTCATCTTCCTTATATAGATTATTTGCCTTCCATAGCCCTGGCCCACCTTATAATTGTGTTGTATATGTGGCCACTAGCCTCCATGAAGACTGCATTGTCTCTTCATGATCTCCATCATGTTCTGCATTTAATTCCCACTCTCTCCATCATGTGTGCATTAGAAGCACCACTTCCTCCGCTATCTCATCATAAGTGCTTTATGATATTACTTTTAATGCACCGTGATCTCAATTGACCTCCTCCAAGATCCTCATGATTTCACATTAATCATCCATGATCTCCACTCTTCCTTCGTTTAAGAAGTTGACCTACTACTCCATAATGTAGATCTAGAACGAAATTATCCACATTCACACATAAAAAGTGGATTTAATTCATCTATGGGGTTTATGGGTCCCTCCGCCCTCTTATTTAATTAATTAATTAAGAAAATTAAGAACTCTATTATTCCAATTAACTTATGGAAAATTGGGAATATTACAGTCCTCCCCACCAAAATGTTGCTTGTCCTCAAGCAACTGCAAAAGTGGATGCTACAACAAATATCCTCCCTCCAAATGGAATCCTCATATGGAAGGCCTCCCCATTTGCCACAATGTGTAATGCATGCCCAGCTCCAAAGCTGCCTCTCTAGAATGTCTAGAATGGCCTCCAACTAAAAAGTTAGATGCCTCTCCTCATCAATTAATCTCCAATTGGCAACCATATGTTGTCCAACATCCTCCTCTATGCATGAGATACATAAAGTAAAGTGGTCTCTTCCCAAAGAGGAAAGTCCCAACTCATGAACTATCTCTCCAATGCATGCTACATAAGGTAGATTGCATCTTTCAATGCTCTCATAATTAACCCTTTTGGCTTTGTGGGATCTAAGCATTACATCAACATAGTGAAAAATAAGAAGTAAAGACATATGGATGAAGATTTACTATGTCAAACCATATTCTCCCAATAAAAATCATCGCATCAAATCCTTCTACTGCCATTCTAGATCATCATGAAACCAAGTAAGAGAGCCATACTCTCTCAAAAGAAGCCACCGCAACAATTCTTCTTGCTGCCATGCCAAGTCAACATCAATATGAGTATGAGAGCCATACTCTCTCAATAGAAGCCACCGTAGCAATGCCTCTTGCTACCACATCACATCATCATCATACCAAGTAAAATGACCATAATCCCCCAATAGAAGCCAACGCAATAAGGTCTCTTGTTTCCATCCTCTATCATCGTCATGCAATGTATGGGGATATTGCGGCCCATACTCTCCCCAAAAAAACCAAAGAAACAAGGATTCTTGCTGCCATCTTGCATCATCATGATGTAAGTCATGGAGCAACAACATACTAATGGCAATGTGGAATATCTCATCAGAACAATACAAGCTCCTTGACGCCACATCATGTGAGAGTTATGTCATGTCCCAAACCAAAGTACATACATGAATATAATATATATCTCGAACAAAAGTACAATCATGGACATGATAGACATCCCAAAAAAAATCATATACATGGACATAAGATACATCATGCAATGTCCAAACTCTCTCATCAATAACCAGTGCAGCCATGCGTCCTGCTTCTGCATGTCATCAGTAATATGTATGGCATGGATCATGCAACTTTGAGATGTTGGAGAGTATCCATAGTCACACAGAAGCAACCAGCGCAGCCATGCTTCTTGTTGCCTTGTATCATAAATCTGCAAAAAAGGTTGGCAACCTCTTGCTTTTGATCTGGATCCATTCATCCCAATGTGGATGATGAATCATGCCATGCTCAATCTTGGTATCCACCCAAGGTAGAATACCAACATCCTCCATCTGAATAGCTTTGCACTCCATGAAATATTGAAGTGCACCTACTTTGAGGTCTCTCCATGATATCCTCTCTTCAATGGCCCAATAGAACCCATAAGGCTCCATACATGTTGTAGGTAGATCTTCCTCTTTGAGCTGTGAGGTGCTCAAAATGGAAACTCCATCTTGATAATGGGGAATTCTCTCCATTATAAGATGGCTGCCCTCTATCATCTGTCCCTCCAGTGCTTCATGAGTGAAGCTACCTTCGAAATGCTCTAAGAAGAATGGGGCCCTCTTCTCATTACTATTGCTAAGTGACAGTGTTGTAGATCTGCATGGTGTTACATGTGTTGTCTCATGGCCATATACAATGCTAAACTCATAGTCTGGCACTGTACTGGATAGAACTGTGCTCCTCCCATCTTCTGAAAGTCCACATTTCAACACAAAGTGTTGGGTGTAGCTCAACCATGAAAAACTGGGATAGCAATACATCTTCTCCTTGATCAAGTCAAGGGTCCTCTATGCAATGATAATTTGCTGCTTCAAATCAGCAAGGTGCTCTAGTTCTTGGTTATGTAATTTCCCTAATGATATGTTCTCACAAATCTCAATATGAGGTTCTGAAATAATATGAGATGAAAGTGTATGAAAACCTTGGATAAGCTGAATCTCGGGAACATTTTGTACATCCACAAGAGTTTCTTCCATCGATGCAATGTTCTCTCCAACTACTAGTATGGATGATGGTTGCTCTTCTACTGTACCAATGCTGGTATCTGCCTCCTCCTCCTCGTGCATCTCATGAATCATGCATGGGGCTCCAAATTTCAAGAGCTTAAGACCATCTTTCAAAGATGCAATTGCTCTTCCTCCTGATGTAAGTTTCTATAGTTGATGGTGGTGGTAGGGGCTCCTATTTTGGAGTGATAATGAGAGCATCTTCCTTTGGCTCCTCATGTACTATCTCAACAATGATGGGAAGTGTCTCTATGTGAGATGTCTCTGCTTTCTTCCTACCAAACTTCTTCTTCAGTATTTGAATGAAATATGCATAAGCAGACACTTTGATATGTGAAAAATGACTGAACCACCAACCTTTGGCTTCACCATCTAGGTGTAGTGTTGCAATCTCCACAACCTCTCTTTCTGCTACTGGATACAGCTGAAAGAATGTAGCTAACTCTTCCCTCCTATTGGAGTAATCACTGCACCTTTATGGAATCTGTAAATCACACCCTGGGGATCCTATTTATCGGTTTCGAAGTTTACCAACATCTGTAGATTTTTGAGTAACGAAAAACCCCTACATGGTATCAGAGCCATTTTGAGGGCCACATCCGTTGTTGATCCAAAACCGAAGCCGGTTTGACTGCATGAAACTGTCGTTTCCTAGATTTACTATTTCTGAACTTTTTCGGGCCTAGAGAACTGCTATGTTGTGTCTGGAGCGTCTGTTACACTGAGGAGCCCCTTTCGTTTCATGCGAAAAGGTTTTTGGTTTCCCAAGTTATGAAATTTTAGATCTGGAGGTATAAAGCATATGTTTTGCAATTATATTTATTAATATTTTTGTTTATTTCAGTTCCCTCTATTTATTCCGGTTTATATTTTTTTATTGCTGGATCTGCACCCTCTTCTATGTGTATTCTCTTTGCTCTGCGTTGTGTGTGATCTCGTAAAATCATAAACATGAAGACGAGACTTTTTTTTGCTACGTATGCCCTTTCCCCGCGTTTTTGTGCGTTCTCGAGAAGTCAGAAATAGTGGAAAATAGATAGTTGTCGGTAATACTAACCGAAAATATAACATTATGTCGTAAGGCTTGTTTCTTTGTTGCACGGAATTTGTGTTTTTTTTTGCAAGAAAAAGCACACACATCAAAGAGAAAAACAAAAACAAAACAAAAAACCCTTCCTCCTCTAAAACAATTACAAAATCCTTTTACTAGCTCACTTGGTGTAAAGTTAGTTTATGAGAACAGAGGTCTTGGGTTCAAGTCTTTTTCTCAAGCTTCTTTTTCTAAAAATATTTTTGTTAAAGGGAGTGGGGGGATTTTTTTTAAGTAGGACATCATCATCAAATTTCAATTGTTGCCGTAACTATTCAGCATCTACACCACATTTTTTTTCAAAAAGGCATAACTTCTTCATCTGGAAGCCGTTTCTTTTTTAATCATCCTAATTTTTTGAGATCTTTCCATTGGAGAAGTTAGCTTCAGCCTTTTTCAGCTTCAGTTTTTTTTTAAATGGAAATTGCATGCCCGGTTATTCTTAATAGCACCAATTATTTCCAACGGCAAACACCTACATGGCATCAGAGCTTGGACCCAGGTTCGATTCCCTCGAGCTGTGTTTGAGGGGGTTGTTTATTCCCCCGAGATGCATTTGAGGGGGGGTGTTGGAGTAATCACAACATCTCTATGGAATCCATAATTCACACCTTGGAGATCCTAGTTACCGATTTGGAAGTTTACCAACATCTGTGGATTTTGGTGTAACAACAAACCCCTACACCCCAAGCCCTCAATGTGCTTGTGGAAGATCCATAAAATGTCAGCAAGAAGAATCTATGCCTCTTCCTTCTATTACTACTTCGAGATCTTCTTTCTTCTTTGATTTTCAAGAACTGTTGGAGAGTTATATTCTCCTTGAGTGCTCTTGGTTGTGATTTGTACTCAGACAAATATTTACTTAGGGTCGCATACCCCAAGTCTCCTTCATATTCATACCATTCACCTTCCTTCTCAAAGAAAGGGGATCTAGTAAAATGTTGTGGAGATCTATGCATTGTTTGTCTTTTTTGCTATTGATAGGAAGTGCTTGGAGCTTCCTCTTCTTGAAATATTCTTGGAACATCCTTTTGCCTTTCCCTCTTCATTTGTTTGACCTCCTTGGAGAGATATTGCATGGATCTAAAGAGAAGAGTGGCTAAACTCAAACCCTCAGTCATTATAGATATCTACTATATGCTTCCTCTTTTGATGTTAAAGATGAAGTGCCCACAAACTGAGCCAAAGATCATGCTCTTATACCACTGTAATATCCCAAAAGGGAAAATGCAGTAATACAAAAACACAATAATTGAAAACTGCAGCAATGAACAATTAATCTAAATACACCATACAAATGTACAGAATAGTTGAGCCTTTTTATTATTAAGGAGGTGGATAGCAAGCACAAAAATGCTCAAAATATGAGACACTCAAGCCTAAGAGATAACCTAGAATGACCCTGAAGACCTCCCACAAGAGGGACTGCGTAATTGTTGGAGTTATTGAAGGAAAATTGCGTTGTCTATGCTGCAAATGTTGGTGAAGCAACTGCCGGAAAGATAGAGCAGTGTATATCTGGCAGTTCTTAAGCTCCGATGATGCTAAAAATTTATATTCGGGTTCTATGATGGATACCCAAGATAACCCAGAAAGGATTTCCAGACCTGAAAATCTTGGAAAATCACCCTCTTAGGGCTTGCATTATATAACTACTAGGTGTGCAGATCTACTGCATGAACTAAATAATATATGGATGCAATGATATGAAATCATCTCAATGCAATAAGGGTTGATCCCTTCACTATATTCTTAATCTAAAATCTTAAGATCTAGTTCCTCCTTCCTCGTGATCAAGTTGCAGCTGCTGCTACACAAATGCTTGACAAAAACTGTGTTGTCAAGGATGGAGGCTCTCTAGCCTACTGCTAAATAATGAAAATCATCTCAACAATTGTGGAAACAGTGAATGCAAAGTGAGGAGATGGTCTCTCACAAGATTTCCAGCTGAAATACTGGAAAATTCCTTCCTCCTTCAGATCTGCAAGACTGAACTACGCAATCCTTGAGGGGATTGTTGCTGCATGGAGGTATGAAATGTTGGCTTGAATTCCGGATATAGATCTGTTGCTCCTGAAAGGCTGAACTTGAAGAACAAGGTGAAAGGATGAATCCTCCACCGGTTTCCTAGCTGAAATGCTAGAAACAACCACCACCTCTCAAACCCTTAAGCAGGAATGTGTTATTCTTGTGACTGAATGTGCATATGAGAGTGGTTGAATATGGCACCAATGCCTGATGATGTATGGTACCTCAATAGAAACACCTGTGTGCTAAAAAACACTGCAGACTTAGTTAAACAACATAAGCGTGCATAGAAATGTCACATGAAAAATCTAGATCTAAACAGATCAAATAATAATAATACAAATTTTGCTTTCTATTGTGCCTTCATCTTCCTTCTATAGATTATGAGCCTTCCATAGCCCTGGCCCACCTCATAACTGCATTGTACATGTGGCCACTAGCCTCCATGAAGATTGTGTTGTCTCTTCATGATCTCCATCATGTTCTGCATTCAATTCCCACTCTCTCCATCATGTGTGCATTAGATGCACCACTTCCTCCACTATCTCATCATAAGTGCCTTATGATCTTACTTTTAATGCACCATGATCTCAGTTGACCTCCTCCAAGTTCCTCATGATTTTACATTAATGATCCATGATCTCCACTCTTCCTTCATTTAAGAAGTTGCTCCTCTACTCCATAATGTAGATCTAGATCTAAATCATCCACATTCACACATAAAAAGTGGATATTATTCATATATGGGGTTTATGGGTCCCTCCACCCTCTTATTTACTTAATTAATTAAGAAAATTAAGAACTCTAATATTCAATTAACTTATGGAAAAGATATGCGATTTTTCGAGAGGAAATGGAGCAGGTTCGGAACCCTAATCATGGCGACCATGGTTTGTAGGTGTCCTGAAACTGGCCACAGACAACGTTTCCATGAGGGCCTCGACATGACATTCGTCCTCGGCTATCAGATCCTTGCAGACATCTGTACTACCGACTGTCTACCACGCCTCGCCTGGGGTTTGATATTTCTGCTTACAGCTGCGATGGGTTAGGATGGTCATCTCAGTGCTCACAAACCCTAAAACTACTGCTAGACGGTGGTGTGTGCGCGAGGTTTCGGTTCTGGAGAGGGTCATGTGATGTCGGAGGTTTTGCTTAAGCACTAAAGCACACAGTAAAGATGGGTTTTGAACAAGATTCGATGGACTTAGAACCCATGCCGGAAGATCTGCTAGTAGTCTGGGGGCACGAGGTGTCGGCGAGAAATTTGGAACAGTATATTTCAACCATTGGTGATACAGGCCTGGAGAACAAAACTCCTGAAGGCGTCTGGGGTTCTCCAAATGGGGCAGCTCTCTTGGAAGAAATCCTTCAGAGTACTTTCAACTGTGCATGGAAGGAAGGGAACAATCCAAGGCCACTCCAGCTTTTGTCCTTTCTGGAGAAGATCAGTGTCCGAAAAATCTACTAAACCTACGTCACCGGGTATTTCATCAATCTTGTTTCTCTCAGGGGGGTTGGAAGATATAGTTGCTAGCTATGGTATTCAGAGTTATGTTGGTCTTAAGGGTTTTTTGGGAGAAAGCCATATATTTCCGGATCTTGGCAGAGGAGATCATTTGGATGCTCCTAGTGCACAAAAGAACCCACATTAGTGGCAGGGTATTAGCTTCCTCGAAAACTTCCTTTTATCGCAAGGGAGTGAAGCGGCGAGTTTGGGGTCGGAGGTAGCAAAGGGTTTGTCCAAAAACCCTAGTGGTTTGAGGCAGACGGTCGTGGTTCAGGCAGGGGCCTTAAATTCTATGCCTTCAGCGAAGGAACAAGGAAGGCTTTCAGGTTCTCATAGAGGATAAAGTCAGCAGCAGGTTTTTGGGATAGCCAAACAAAAAGAAGGACCTATAGGAGCAGGAGGCTCTTCTCGGAAGGCATCTCATCACACTGAGGAAGGGCGACCTGGGTCACCCATTCTTGAAGAATCAGCTGCTAACGAAGGGTCATTGGAAGGTGAGGAAGGTGGAAGGATTGGGGTTGCAGGAACAAAGAGAAAGAAGACCAAGTTGATCAGGAGAA
Source organism: Pinus albicaulis (assembly GCA_034641835.2). Classification (NCBI taxonomy): domain Eukaryota; kingdom Viridiplantae; phylum Streptophyta; class Pinopsida; order Pinales; family Pinaceae; genus Pinus; species Pinus albicaulis. The sequence continues at coordinate 1,441,963,569 of CM076579.1, forward strand.
AAGAAGAGAGCCCATGTTGTGTCTTTGGAGTGGACATACTCATTGATGAAGTAATGGAAGCAACATAAACCATCCTAGTAGGCAGAGTCAGAGGAAGGAAATACTTTTCAACTATATCACAAACTGGACAACCTCGGTATGGGTGGATGCCCCGCAAATATACAAATCCTAGCCTGGGGGTGGTTTATGATTAAGTTTGAGAAGAAGGAAAACTTGGAATGGGTTTTAGAAAGGAACTGGAATTTTGGGAAGAGGCCTATCCTATTTAGGAAATGGACGCCTAGAGGGAAAAAATCGAAGAATCACTTGTTTGGGTAAAACTACCAGGGTTACCAATACCCTTCTGGACGGACTTGGCTTTTCAATCAATTGGGAATACGCTGGGTCAGTTCCTCGAAAAAAACCTGTCGTTCTAGCAAACTAAGGATCTAAGTGCTGCCATAATTTGGGTAAATATTAAACCTAAAGAAGGACTAGCAGAAGAAATGTGCCTCAAATACAAGGATTTTGAGTATACACATACGCTGGACTATGAACACATGCCTTCCCGATGCCATCGATGCCATAAATATGGACACCTGGAAAAGGATTGCCCGCTTGGGCACATAAAAAAAAGGAAGCAAAAAAGGATAAATCGAGGGCCTCTAAGACCCTCGGCTACAGAAGAAATCAGGGCATCAGAGGGGGAGATGATGGACCAGGTGGCAACACGACTAGAACATCTCCTTCCGATCACCAAGAAGAGAAAAATATCCCTATAGCTATGGTACATGACCCGAAGCGCCCTCCAGCATCTTCACCTATCCTAGAAGCTGATCCAACTGCATCTACTCCAGAGGGTATGATTCTGGTCTCTTCTACCTCCCTTTTCACCTCTTTATGTACTTCTATTTTTTCTTATTCAAAGCATGGTCCTTCCCGACCATCTCAAATGGAATATTTTGCAAATGCATGATGTCATAGAGTCCCTAGATAGTATCATTACTTCCATCCCATCTACCCCGTTGAAATCCTCCCTTGTGTCTGATATAGGTTTGCCCCTCCCTCCGTCGTGTATCCCTGAAAATCCCCCATATAACTTAATATCTCTTATGAAGAAACCTACGAAGAGGAGGTTATTGGAGGACTAGAGTCTAATCCTATTTCAATAGGCCTACGAAAGGTGTGGGGTAGGAAATCCAATCTTTCGAAGGCTCAAGTCAAGGCAAAAATCGATATTGTAGATGGGAAGCAGCAGTCCCTTTTTTGGGTGCTTAGAGCAGCGCAGAACCCCTCCTTGGGTTATCAGTGATCATTCTCTCTTAAAATTGTAGGGGTTTTTCTAGTTGTTGTTTAGGTAAATCCCTTCTGCGGACAGAGGCGATCCCTCTAGCCCTATGGTGGGTCTAGAAACTACGGGAACATACTAACATCTACCTTCCTAGATTGTAAATGAAATTCAGAGCAAAGAAGATGGCCTACCCTGTTCTGATGCTATGTTGTCATCTTCCGTCGAAGTTTCTTGATCTGTCGCTCTTCTTAAGCTCGATACACGATGCTACCAACATTCGATTACCTATATAGACAATCAAGACACCATGACAAGCGTAAAACTATGGCAAACATAAAACAATTACAACCTATCTAACTGATCAAGGAATGCTAGAAATCTCATTATAAATGTAAACAAGAGTGGAAGATAAACATTAGATGCATTTTATTATGATAAAGACAAGGGGAGTTTACAACCAAGCCTTGATGTTGAGGCTCTCCTTCGGTAGGTCTATATCCAAGCACGTTTGCCACACCCTCATGAACAAAGGTCCAAGATCTCACTATGTTCTCAACTCACACAAACAATCACACTTTGCACTATTCTCCCGAAGCTATGATTGCTTCTTCTTTATGCTAAATTTTCAACTAGCACATCAATGGAAGATGGCTATATTTATAGAGGAGAGGAGGAGGTTGGGATCCCTACAAAGGTGGGAGAGAGTCCTATCCTTTAGGAGAGTTCCAAGGGAGGTGGAAACTACTAACTAAAAGAGGGAGTCTGTGGTTGTTTCAGTTCAACCACTCCCAATGACTCATCCTCGAGGTGGTTGGAATAGAACCTTCGCCTCTATTTTTAAAAAACATTTCATAAACAGCTTGGCATGGGTGCTTAACTGGGACAGAGCACCAACTGGCGCAGGCTCAGTGTTAATTTTCCAGCTCGGCGCGAGAGTGTACTAACTACTCGTGCCAAGGCAAAAACAGGTGTTTTTAGTGGTCTGCTCAGGAAATGGTCAACAGAGGGAATGTTTTCCTTACGGCAAGGGATGCAATGATTGTATTTGCAAGGCATGACACTGCTTATTGGTCACATAAATGACCCTCCAATGGGCGAGACAGGGATTGCAGGGACAGTGACAAATTACTGTGTAACAGATGCCCCCTAAAGTATGAAGTCCAAACATGAGTGAGGGGTGAAAATCTTTACAAGTATGTGCAAGGAACCAGACGCTGTTGTCGAGAGACCTACAAATCAAGCATATATACATAACTGAAATCTCTGTTGAAAATACATGAATCCATGGTCTGGGCGCAGCTATCCATCAAGAAGAGGGTCATGTGCATGGATCCTAGGCATGGATGCAGCCATCCGAATAAACGGATCATATGAAATAGATCCATGGTATGGGCACAAGCATCCATATAGAGAGGATCAAAACAAGAGAACCCACGGTATGGTCACAGCCATCTGTCTAAAGAATCATGTATATAATCAAGAGTGACTCATCACTCCTCGCAACTTGGACTTTTGTGATCGAAGCTCAGGGTCTTGCACTCCAACACCACCCAATAAAAGTACAAATTCCAACATGTGAATAGACGTGTTGAAGTCGAACATGCTAGAAAATCACTTGATTACTGGTCAATGATGTGAACTGTTAACAAGTGCGAGAGAAACCACCCATAATGTCAATGTCTCTCAAGGTACTACTAGTACAATCCACAGAATGTGAATAGTGAGCTAAAGTCAAACACCCATGAAATCACTCGATCGAAGGCCGATGATGTGAACCTGTCGTCGAATGTGAAGAACTTTCCATTAGGGCATGAAAGCTCTAAGGTACCATAAAGGAGTCTCTAGATCAACTTCCCGGATAATGAGCTGAAGACAACAAGAAGCAATCCATCGAAGGAGGGTCATAATGGATCCCACATCATCGACACAAAACAGAGAAGATAATATGAGTGTGAATCAAGACTGAAACAGAGGATCATGGAATGTGCAAACTACAGAAGGATTTTCTCTTGAACATATCAGTGACACGACTCTAGAATTTGGCAGCATTTGACTCAAATAGGATTGGAGGTCATGCTGACAAGATTTGTAATTGAATGAGAGGCAAACAAATTTCCCAAACCCATGGAGGAAAAGTGACAGAGTGAAGATATCCCAACTCGACACGAACTGCAGATAAGCGTCATGTTCAAGAGTGACATACTGCCGACATAATTGACAAATAACTCCCATTTTACCCCACCATTTCTGGCGAGTACCTCTTTATTTTTACACAAGCTTGAAGAGGATAGCATATGCTTGTCATATAAGTTTGTCCTTTGGAAAAATCCAACCTAGTACATTTTACGAGCCCTAGGAAGGAGGAACTTGAATAACGTCATGGTGACAAAGTCCGATGTCATCAGAGTTTAACAAGTCTGACAAAGGAAGAACTCGGCATCTTTTCATGTTTAGAGAGTTTGAAAAGAAGGCAAAAAAGAAAACTCCAGCAGTCCCTTTTCATAGGTAGTCTCACAGATCCAAAAAGGTATAAAACTGTGTCTGAGAGAACCTCTTACTTGCGATAGGCTAAGGTATTCATTTTTCGTAAATAATCCATCCCAGCCTGAAAAAGGGTTAAACGTATATTGGGTAGATATCGTTTCGCAGCCATTTAATGAGTTCAAAACGACAAGAATCTCGGCAATTTTTTCAATTTTAGAGTCAGAAAAGAGTTGAAAGTTGACTCCTCCTAAAGGAACGAGTGGTATAAAGGGTAGCAACTAGTTCCGTAATGGCGGAACTACTCAGAACAAGTAAAGGTCAAGAGGCTGGCTAACAAGATCACTCATTGCAGATGTTCCTCGAGAAAGGGTAAAACAACCAAGTGGAGGGCATATGATCGGCTGAACAGATGGTAACGATGGAATGAGAAAACTAAGGCTCATCTGGAACAGGCTGATAATATGGCAATCATAAGAGGTAAAATGGGAATGGTTTCATTTTTACACAAGCTTGAAATCAGGAAACTCTGCTTGAAGTTGGTTTCATTTTTACACAAGCTTGAAACAAAGATAAACTATGCTTGAAACCAGTTTCATTTTTACACAAGCTTGAAACGAAAACAAACTATGCTTGAAATGTTTGCATGCCCCCAGCATGGTGACTCAATTCGAGGTACATGCCCCCCAAGCTTTAGTGCATGCATCGAAGTAGACTGCTAGTTACTGACAAGTGGATGGAATGAAGGTTCAATTATGAGACCAAGAGAAAGACTTGATTGGGATTTTATGAGATCTAATCAAAGACTCGAATTGAACGAGAACGTGTTTCATTGTTTTAACGAGGTTGACACATTAAAATAACTATCCTCATGACACCTTGTTTCATTTTTTAAGGAGCTTGACACAAGACAGTGAACTCTGCTCCAGAGACCTTGTTTCATTGTTTAAGGAACTTGACATAATAAAACAAACTCTGCTCCGGACCTTGTTTCATTTTTTAAGGAGCTTGACACAAGAAAATGAACTATGCTCCGAGGACCTTGTTTTATTTGTTAAGGAGCTTGACACAAGAAAACGAACTATGCTCTGCGACCTTTCATCATGATGAATAAGAAGTCGTGGCTTCCAAGAGTTCCACATCGGATGGGAGAACAAGATCTCAAAAATCAAGACCCAATTCCCCCAATACACAGTGCACAACGGCACTATCACTGAATGCGGGCATGGGATAGGTAGCCACATAATTAACCTGCGGTGGGGAAGATAAAACCGGCAAATAAATACCCGGAAGAGACGATGGTGGACCAAATGTCACGTCAAGACGAAAGAATGAAAGCTGATCAATGGTCACGATCCGACCTTTGTGTGGGAAACAGATCACACGAAATAGGGAAGAGACAAGCGCTCCCATGACATAAGTATAGTCATGCCCCAGGAGTAAATTAAAATCCAAGGGACCTGGAACAACCATCACATATATATAGACGGTTTTCCCTCCCAAAGTAATAGGAAACTTTGGAAGGATCCCTAACGGTTGACTGGTTCCTCTGTTAAAAGCCAACAGATTCTGCGTAACAGGCACAAGCAGTGGAGAACCAAAATCTTGCCAAGTAGTTGAAGATAGAACACTAACAGACACGCCTTCATCTATAATCATGCTAGGTATGATCATATCGAAGACCTATACTGTGATCTCAAAAGGCACATAATAAGAAAGGAGGTATCCTGCAAATCGACTCCAATCGAAGGAAGCGACCAAACTACTTGGAGGGGGTACCATAGAACTGAAATGGTCATCCCCTGGTGTTACTGGAGCAAGATGAGCATCCTCCTGGAACTCCATCATGGAAGCAGGAGGAGAAACTTCTTGAATCACAGGGACAGGATGATCTTTCTCCAAGTCTAAGGAATATGAAGAAACAAGAGGAACGTGAGGGGGATGAGATCCACTCTCGATGGAAAAGACCTGATTAACCATAGGCGGGATCAAGTCGACCGATTCCACAGCCAATGGTTGGTCAGGAACGGATTCCTGAATTTGAATTTCTGGGGGAGAGGGATCGACCAAGGATGACTCTTGACCGATCATGGAATGAACAAGCAGAGGACTCAAAGAAATTTTTTGGTAACTAGTCAGAAGGCAGGGTGCAGAAATAGTAGAGTTGTTCAACACTCCCTTGGCTTCATCCATGTATGGACAAAGGTGAATGGGATGATTCCCTTCACACAACTTACAGGGATTCGTAATATTACCCTGTTTCTTACGAGTCTTATCAGTAATAGTCGAAGATGTGTTACCAATAATGACTTCCAGAAGCCAAAGGCAATGACGGACAGCCATCAGACCATGCTTCAAGTACCTTGGGAATGCCAGGGAAATCTCAAAGAAGATGGTCACCTTTGCACAACATGTAAGGGAATTTCACTTTCCGTGGAAGCTTGGATGGTTTATCGATGGAATATGTCTTAGGAGCAATAGCTGCAGCATTAGCCTCTCACTTATCTGATTTCTTCTTCTTTGTCTTCTTCTTCTTCTTTTTAGCCACCTCGTTACTGGAATCCAGACTTTCACCAGGAAAAGTAGAAGAGGCAAACGAAGAAATAGGTAAAGAAGGGGAGAGGTCCACCTTAGAATCAACATGATGTTGTTCAGGTGGATGAGATGGTTGTACAGAGGGTGGAATACTTGAGACCACAGAGGTTGAGAAAAAACAGACAAGAAAACCAATAGTTAACCCAGGAAGGGATAATGTTGCCATATAAGGAGCACCAACATTTCCAAAAGCAGGAAAAGGACCAGAATTCCCTTCAGAGGGGATTCCTTGGTTGGAAAACTTCGGAAAAGTTGCCATTGGAAACAACCGTAAAACAAAGCGCTAAGGAATATAACTTTAACCAGAATATTTTGTGGGAAGTTAATATTTTAAAACATTGAAACAAAACTCTGTCGTTTCATATTTTAGGAGTCAAGAAACAGGCAAAAGGTGACTCTATCACTTTCAAGTTGAAACAAGCGTGAAAGGACAAGCGCTCGACAATCTCTTCTCTTTTTAAGGAGTCACGAAAAGATCAAAATGACTACTCAGGTACTCTAAGCAAGAGGGTGTACCAAGTTTCTGTGAACTGCCATATACACCTTGGTGATCAAATGAAAGAGAAATGACCAAGGACTTAACGTACATGCAGGTAGTCTCCCCGAATGTTGTGTTCAGTGTATCACGGTTACAAGGCGGCAGACTCAGCTTCCTATGGATAAAAGGATTGCAATATAGAGGGGTCTCCCTTTATATACTCGACGGTATGGGTAGCACAAGTCTGTGCTAGCGCTATCTAGAACCAGATGGCGAACGACAGCTACTAGGTTTTAAGACACTGGAACATGTCTCTAGCCTAGATAACTAGAAATATTGCGTTAGGTTTCAATGTTTCCTTAGGTTAATTAAATAAATTTTAAAGTTGATCTTGAATTATGTCTCAGTTTCAAGACCCGACCGCATGTCATCTGACAATCTCCTATATGCAGCTATATGAGAAAAGAAATATTTCAATTCGATGAATGTTATATAGTTAAGGGAAAAGTATCAAACAATCATGCAACAAACAACAATACTGCAAACGAAACTTTTTCCTAACTAGATGACTTTCACTATACAAAAGTAATCTAAAACATTCAATGATGTGAATTATGCAATGTAAGCTATGCAAAATCCTCTTTTTTGAAAACTATGCAATTGTAATCTATGCACAATTTCCTTTTTCATTTGAAAGAACAAGAATGCAATCAACGCATTTTTCGATGAAATGAAAATCTACTTAATGCATGCTTTTAATGAAAGAGAATGCGCTCAATGCGATTTTTAGCTTTCAATCATTAAACAATGTAATCTAAGTTCAATGATGGATCTCAAAAAATACTTTTCAATGCAATGTAATGTAATGCATTTTAACTAAAATCAAACTCTAAGACGAAAACTAAATGAACACAAATTTTCTTAATGAAGGATGAATGCAAAAGGGATGCAAACAAACACTAAGAATGCAATCATTGTTCTGAACACTTTGTAACGAAAGTCCTCAAAAGGCTACAAGACATATGAGTTCAAGCACAAAGAGTAATTCCAAAGCGTGAGCTAAAAACAAGGCATTCATTCCCTTTTACATCAAACAATCATATAAAGAATACTTTTCAGCTGAACAATGAACAATGTAATCTATGCTCACAAGTGAACAAGTAAAGGGGAGAATGTGTAAATCATATAGAGAAAAGTACCGGAAGGGAAAGACACAATGGTGAAGGATTTAGGGAAAAAACCTTATTTTTCACACACCCCGAAATTGGCACGACTTTTGTGGGTGAAACTAGCGCCAACTGGCGCGACTTGCTCACTGACAACAAGCACCAATGGCCAATTGGTGCGAGTTTCTAACTGACAAATAGAACCAATCGGCGCTACTGTCATAAAAAATAAAAGCACCAATGCTTGAACAGGAAAAAACAAAGAATTTCTCCCAACCAAGACCAAACTCACCACTTCAAGCAAAAACTAAAAGATCGCAATTGATGAAAAACATAGGAACAAACAGGGAAATGGTCGTTCGACTAAATCTGTTGAATGACTAAGACCACAAAGAGTGAAAAACTCAAAGGAAACTCCCCAGTGGAGTCACCAATTTGTTGTCCAGGTAAATCTCCTCTGCGAACAGAGGCGATCCCTCTAGCCCTAGGGTGGGTCTAGCAACTACGGGAACATACTAATATCCACCTTCCTAGATTGTAAATGAAATTTAGATCAAAGAAGATGGCCTACCCTGTTCTGATGCTATGTTGTCATCTTCCGTCGAAACTTCTTGATTTTTCGCTCTTCTTAAGCTCGATACACGATGCTACCAACATTCGATTACCTGTACAGACAGTCAAGACACCACGATAAGCATAAAACCACGACAAACATAAAACAATTACAACCTATCTAACTGATCAAGGAATGCTAGAAATCTCATTATAAATGTAAACAAGAGTGGAAGATAAACATCAGATGCATTTTATTATGATAAAGACAAGGGGAGTTTACAACCAAGCCTTGATGTTGAGGTTCTCCTTTGGAAGGTCTGTATCCAAGCACGTTTTCCACACCCTCATGAACAAAGGCCCAAGATCTCACTATGTTCTCAACACACAGAAACAATCACACTCTGCACTATTCTCCCGAAGCTATGATTGCTTCTTCTTTATGCTAAATTTTCAACTAGCACATCAATGGAAGATGGCTATATTTATAGAGGAGAGGAGGAGGTTGGGATCCCTACAAAGGTGGGAGAGAGTCCTATCCTTTAGGAGAGTTCCAAGGGAGGTGGAAACTACTAACTAAAGGAGGGAGTCTGTGGTTGTTTCAATTCAACCACTCCCAATGACTCATCCTCGAGGTGGTTGGAATAGAAACTCTGCCTCTATTTTTTTTTTAAATTCTATAAACAGCTTGGCGCGGGTGCTTAACTAGGATAGAGCGCCAACTGGCGCGGGGTCAGTGTTAATTTTCCAGCTCGGCGTGGGAGTGTAACTGGCTACTCACGCCAAGGCAAAAATAGGTGTTTTAAGTGGTCTGCTCAGGAAATGGTCAACAAAGGGAATGTTTTCCTTATGGCAAGGGATGCAATGATGGTATTTGTAAGGCATGACACTCCTTATTGGTCACATAAATGACCCTCTAATGGGTGAGATAGGGATTGCAGGGACAGTGACAAATTACTATGTAACACTAGTCAACCCCATAAATTAGCACTGAGGGAGTTGACGAAGTCCTATGAACTACACGTTCTTATGTTACAAGAGACCTTGGGGATGGGGGAAGAAGTGGTTGGCACTCTGTCCAGGATGTTCCCGGGGTGGTTATTCCAGGCCTTGGATGTTCATGTAAGATTTGGGGGCTTGGCGCTGGGCATCAAATCTAGGAGGTTGAAGGAAATGTCTACATGGGGCTCTGAAAATGCCTTGGCCATGGAAGTATACTCTAATGAGCTTTGTCACCCTATTCTTATTTTAAATGTTTATGGGCCTTGCTTGGATAGGGTGCAGTACTGGAACAACCTTTTTTCCAAATCCAGTTTGAATAAATAAATTCTTATTCTGGGAGGAGACCTGAATTTTTCCCTGGGGATATCTGAATCCTGGGGTCCTTCTGCTCCTACAACCCCTCTTACAGATTTCTTTCTCAATAAGTTGGCCTCCTCACACCTGGTGGATGCAAACCTGATCAAACCTAGACCCAATTGGAGGAACAGATGAATGGGTGAGGATAGGGTGGCAAAGAAGTTGGGTCGCTTTCTCCTTAACGAAGACCTAGTGGCCAGATCCTCTCTCTTTAGGCATTGGGTTGGGGAAGGGGGTTTATCCGAACACCTGCCCATACTCCTAGAGATCAAAGGTCTACATAAGAAGCCAGGGGCTCCCTTAAAGTTTAATTCTTCATGGCTCAAAGATGAATCTTTCAACTCTCTGTTCCATGCCATTTGGAGGATGGAAAGGTCGGCGAAAACTGGTAGTATGAGCTGGCATTTTATGGAGAATCTAAAGAAAATGAAAAAATCTACCCTGGAATGGGCAAAGGCCAAAAAACTAAAGGAAGAAGAAGACTTATGGAAGGTAAATGAAGAAATTGATTTCCTTGAAAGCCTGGAGGGGGCCGATTATGCTTCCATTGAATTAAGGGACAGAATAAAGAGCCTTGAAGCATCAAGAAGGAAAATCTTACTGGAGAGGGAAGAAAGTTGGAGACTCAAAAGTGAGGCAATTTGGCTATCATCTGGAGATGAGAATACAAAATTCTTTTAGAACTATGCTAAATGAAGGAAAAATATTAATACTATTTGGGGAATGTAGACGGAGGAAGGCATTTCACCACGATCTTTCGAAGACTTATCTTCTTTAGGAGTGAAACACATCAAATCTTTGTTCAGAGCCCCTGCGGAGGTAATATTGTTGAAGTGATTAGGGTTGCACAGTTCTTTCCCAGATATATTGATGAAGAAGGGAATGACAGTATTATGGAACCTGTTTTGAAAGAGGAGGTGGCGGGTATTCTCAAGGCAATGCAGAAGACAAGAGCCCAGGTCTGTGTGGTTGGACGGTAGAGTTCTTCCAACACTTTTTTGAATTCTTGGGCGATGACCTGCTTGTAGTGGTGGAAAAGTCGAGAAGATCTGGAACCATCTATCAACCTTTCAACTCTATTTTCCTTGCCCTCATTCCCAAAAAGGAGCATTCAGAGTCCTTTGATGATTTTAGGCCCATATCTCTTTACTCATGCATATATAAAATCAATGCAAAAGTGATAGCTACTCGCCTTAAACCCTTTCTGTCTTGAAATATCTCCCTGGAACAGTTTGGTTTCCTCGATGGAAGACAAATCCACGAGGCCATGGGGGTGGCCCAGGAAACTATTCATAGCCTAAAAATAAGTCAAAAAAAAGGGGCAATTGTTAAAATAGACTTATCCAAGGCATATGATAGAATAAGCTAGATGTATCTCTGGCTCCTCCTAACCCACCCTGGCTTCAGGATTGACTTCATCAACTAGGTGATGGGTTACATCTCATCTACAAGTATTGTCATTATGATCAACGCGGCTGCTACTAACTTCTTCCATGTTCAAAGAGGGCTTCGTCAGGGATGCCCTCTATCTCCCCTTCTTTTTCTATAGGTGGCGGAAGGGATCAGTCTGATGATTCATGATGCAAAAAGGAGGAGGGAACTAAAAGGAATTGAGGTGGTTGTCAACCTTTACATTACTCATCTTCTATTTGTGGATGATATTCTCTTGTTCAGTAATGGAAGCTTAGAAGATTGTCTAAGGTTAAAGGAGGTGTTGGACCTCTTTCTAAAGGCCACTGGCCTAATTATAAACAACCAAAAATCCACAATTACAACGGCACGTCTTTCCCGAGCTGAAGTAGGCAGAATCTCTGAGGTGTTACAGTTTGAAGTAAAGGCTCTACAAGACACTTTCAAATACTTGGGTTTCCATCTAAAGCTGGATTCTTATCGAATACAGGATTGGCACTGACTGGTAGAAAAAATTGAGTCAAGGATGAAACATTGGAGTTTTAAATGGCTATGGAGACTAGTGCTGATTAAATCGGTAGCCATGGGCATTCCGGTGTATTGGGATGCCCTTTCTTGGGTGCTAAAAAGTATCCTCTCATCTATTAATAAACTTTGCAATAGGTTTTTATGGACATGATCAAAGGTGGAATATGTAATGCCTTGGGTGGCATGGGAGAAAATCGTGTGTCCAAAGGCCTGGGGAGGGTGGTGAATTAAGGAGCTCCCCTCCTTCACCGCTTCTGTAGCTGCAAAATTGGTTTGGAGACTCATTACACTGGAAAACCTCTAAACGAAAGTCATCAGAAGGAAATACATCAACCCAATTCCAATAAATGAATGGTTGTGCACGCCAAATAAGAAATCAAAAATTTCTTTGATTGTTTGGAAAGCAACACTAGCAGCGGTCAAGATAATCGAACAAGGACTAGCTTGGCGTGTTGGGGATGATGCACATGTAAGAATGGGTTGTGATCCATGGGTGGGATGCACTGGGAGATACATCCTCTCCAGATATCTAATTGAGCAGTTGGAACAAATAGGCTTTAGAACTCTGAGAAATATTTCCCAGTAAGGTCAGTCAACTATGTGGCGCCAAGCATGGATGACAGGGGAGGCCCTTAAACTTGAATACATGTGGAAAGAGGAGTGGCATGGTTTCATCAGTGAACTCCACAGTTTAAATATTAGAATCCAAGAGAGGTCGGATGAGCTCATATGGGTACATGCCCCAACGAGTCTATACTCCCCAAAATTTGGATACAAATGGCTAATGTCTCAGAAGGGTTGGGGGGAGTCGGAGTAGTGGTTTAAACCGTTGTGGGAACTAAAGGGACCGGAAAAAACTAAATTGTTTTTCTGGTTCATTCTTCATAACAAAATTCCCTCCTGGGGCTTTCTTCAACGAAGGGGAAATATTGGTCCTGGTTGGTGCCCCTTGTGCAAGGCTAGTGTTGAGTCAATACATCATCTTTTTCTTACTTTCACATACAACATTAGGCTTTGGGCCGAAACCTTGAGGCTCCTTAAAATTATGCAAAAATGGGAAGTTCAAGTTGTTTCGGAGGCATGGTAGAAATGGTGGCAGGCTGCTCCAAATGACAGGGTGCGAAGCCTCCCACTGATTGTCACATGGGGAACCTTGATCGCGATAAATCATGTCATATTTCAAGACATTATCTTTCCTGTTAATCTTCTAGCGGTGGAAGGGGTATCTATCTTTGAATATATCCCAGTTCCGTCGGAATCCCAAAATGCCAGAGTCATTCAATAGGAGGTCATTAGGGGTGACATTTCGTGGGCATATTTTGATGGGGCATCTAACCCTCAAAATAGATGTCGAGTTGGCCTATCCATTCATGTTCCATCTGGGAAAGTCCTCAAAGCATCAGTTGGCCTTGGACACGGGACTAATAATTTTGTTGAATTAAAAGCCCTTCATATCCTTCTTTGCTGGCTTTCCTCCCTAGAGATGAGAGAAGTCCAGATATTTGGGGACTCTTTGAACATCATAAAGTGGTTTAATGGTTCCCAGATATGTCTAAATTACATTTTGTCTCCTTTACTAGATGAAGTGTTTCTCTTAAAATCTTATTTTAACCATCTCACTTCTTGTCACATTTACAGGGAACGAAACAGTGAATCAGACCTCCTATCTAAGGAGGGCTTTCAGCAACAGAGGTTGATGGAGGACTTGTCGGAATTATAGAACAACCTCCATTCGCCTGCTAGTTTCTAGTTCCTACTCTTCTCTTTTCCTGGAGCTTCATATCAGAATGGAACTGTAAAAAAAAAAAAAAAATTGTTGGCAATTTCAGACATTTTGTTTTTATTTACTTTTCAGCACTAAAACATATCCTAAAAAAATCCATGTCTCTGTTTCGAATTGTTTTCCTCTTAAGAGGAGATCTGAAAGACTGTTATTTTTCTCAATTTTGATACTGTGTGACTATAGACTACAAAAACTGGATCGATGCCTACCACCCAGTTTAAGTTTTTTCATGGGAACAAATAGAACCAGCTTGTTTCCATCCCTATTTCGGGCATATACTTTCCTATCACTAGGGAAGCCCAGGGGCTGAAAGGAGACGTCTTTACATATTTTTTTGATAGGGCTAGGAGGATTGATTTTTATTCCTCCTAATCAGCTGCAACTCCATTTTTCCCTCTTTTGGAAAAAAATGAAAAATGTAGTTCTTTGAATGCTATATGCATATACTATGTAAATTTATATATACTTAATAGATGGTTCGATTTTTTCTTTGAAAAAAAATCTTATGGAAAATTGGGAATATTACAAAGTCCTTAATGGATCAAAAGAAGTAGAATCCACAGAAGCACGGACTAATAATCCACTTTTTTCCAGTGAATTAAACCAATTCCCGGGATAAAAATGCAGGCCTAAACGGCTTCAAGAGGTCGTTGCGTCGCTGCCATGCTCTCGACCCCGCCGCCGCCCTAGCGCCGCTCCCGGCTTCCAAGGCCCGCCTCCCTGCGCGCGCTCATGCTCGACCTGCTGCTGCCCTAGCAGTGCCCGGTCGGTGCCCGCCTCCCCTCCATGGACCCCGGTGGAGGTCCTGCGGCCTCCCCTCCCTCCCCGGAGCTCGTCGCTTTCATCTCTCTCGTTGCTGGTTTGGGCACTCGGCCCCCTTCAGGATCCCAGCAGAAATTTGTGAAGAAACTGGCCAGTATTCCCACGGTTTCTTTGCCCGTGGAGGAAACATGCAGATCTGCCCTAAATCTGGCAGAGAGGGGCCTCATTGGCCAGTTCACCGGGCTTTGGCCCTCCCCGAAGGCTGTCGAAGACTGGGTAAATAGGAACTGGATTCCCTTGGTAAAGGAGAACATCAAGAGTCATTTCGTGGGGAAAGGCTTCTTTGTCTTCGTCTTTGATAATGTGGAAGACAGAAGTCTGATCTTCCGAAACGGGCCATACTTTATGGGCCCTCGAGGTCTCTATCTGAACAAGTGGTCGCCAGACTTCGACCCCGCTCAAGATGTGCCCACGGCAGTGCCAGTATGGGTGAGACTCCCCCACCTTCCCCTCCACTGCTGGAACCAGAGATCTCTGCAGTCGATTGGCAACGCCCTAGGGAAGTACATTGATCAGGCGCCAAGGAAGGATCAGTATTCCTGCGCTCGCATTTGTGTCGAAGTTGATCTTGAAGTCGGGCTGCCTGAAGCCATCAACCTCACGGTAGCAGACTGGTCCCATATTCAGGAGCTTGACTACGAACAGCTACCTTTCAAGTGCAGACATTGCCATGAACACGGGCACTTTGCCAGGTATTGCAAAAAAAAAAAATGAAGAGCTAGCAGAGAAAGAAAAAGGCGAGCATTGGAACCAAGCCAAGAAGACAACAAACACCCGACAAAATAATAAAAACAAGGGCAAAGGAGCGGAGAACAAAGCTGGACAAGAAAATGTAGAAAACCAAGCAGCAGGAAGCAAGGACAAAGCCAGTATAGAAGCAGACAAGAATCCCTTTGAATCTCTAACCCCACAGCCAGACCCTCCAGAAGCAGAGACGGATGGATCATCCCCGCCGAATAACAACACAGCTCCAGAAGCAGGTATTATCTTAATCCCATCTCAAGGTAACACCTCCTCCCCTTCTTATGCAGATATTATAAAGTCTAAAAAGAAGAACACAGAAACTATGGGATCCTCGGATGATGAGACCTTTGAAAGGCCATCCAAGAGAGCTGGTAGGAAATCAAATAGAGAAACTAGGGAAGAGGAATCCGAAAGGCAAAAAACCCTAGGCAGCCAGTCCACCATTGAGATGACTCTAGGAAGGAACACCAGACTAAGGACCCCCAAGGGGGGTGGACCCATCTCCTCCAGTCTTAAATGATGCAGATAGTCTCTTGGAACTGTAGGGGTTTGGGGAATCCCAACAAAGCAGAAGCTATCAAAGACCTACTGAAAACAGAATCCGTAGACGTCCTAATGCTTCAAGAGACAAAAATAGAGGGGGAGCATCTCCTGAACATAAGTAACAACAAGTGGAAATTTGACTCAGGAAAGACAATCAGTGCAAGAGGAACAGCAGGGGGAATAGGCACCTTCTGGTCACAAAATCTTTTTTCACTAGAAAGAACCCATGAATCTCAACATTGGATCTTTACTGAACTTAGACACAAGGCAAGCAACACAGTTCTGGCACTGATCAACTTATATGTTCCAGTACATTATGAGGAAAAGAAAGAGTGCTGGAAGTCACTCTCAGCCTTTCTAGAGCTTCACCAACTGCAAAACTTAATTTTAGGTGGGGATCTGAACATTGTGCTGGATCCGAATGAGAAGAGAGGTGGGAGCTCTACAAGGGACCCCTTCCTTCCCATTGTCGAAGACCTTATTACACAGTGGGACCTCATTGACTTCAAGCCTATCAAAGGTGCTTATACCTGGACCAATAATAGGACAGGGAGAGACCACATCTCAGCTAGATTGGACAGGTTCCTTTTCAGTAGCACCATTATGCTGGACAACAGAATTGTGCTATCTAAGATTCTACCAAAACTAACATCTGATCATAAACCAATTTCATTGTGCATTAAAGAGGAAGAAGACCTAGGCCCACTGCCCTTCCGGTTTAACCCTCTTTGGGCAGGAATAGAAGGATTCCACGAAACAGTACAAGCTGCCTGGACTACAGAGATCACGGGCTCTCCTAGCTACGTATGGGAGCAGAAGATAAAGGGCACAAAAAGGGAACTAAAAGACTGGATTAAAAAAGCCAATAAAACGCCCACTTCCCAGAGAAAAGAGGCTGTCCTACAGCTGGAAGAATTGCAATTTGATATGGAAAAAAAAGACATTTCTCCAACAGATCTACTAGCAGAAAACAATGAGCAAAGGAGAGTTTATCACTCTTTCAGAAATGAAGAGCAGTATTGGCGGTTGAAGTCTCGCAGCCTTTGGTTAAAAGCTGGAGACAGAAACACTGCGTACTTCCATAAGCAGTACAGGGCCAGACTTTCAAAAAATCATATCAATGAAATTACTTTAGCAAATGGTCAGGTCTGCAAGGGATTCGAGCAAATCAAGGCCGCAGCAAAGGGACACTTCCAGAATCTACTCACTGCTGAAGGAAACGGGAGTGAGGAAGACATTATCGAATTCCTTTCAAGTATTCCGAAGTTGGTCAACCCTGAAGACAACAACTGCCTTTTGACCCCAGCCTCGGAGGAAGAAATCCATAAGATTGTGTGGTCAATGGAGCAGGATAAAGCTCCTGGCCCCGATGGATTCTCAATACATTTTTACAAAATTTGCTGGGAGCTAATTAAATTCGATTTGCTTAAAATGATCCAAGGGATCTTGAGAAAGGCAAAGGTGGGTGGGGGAATCAATTCCACATTCCTTGCCCTAATACCCAAGGAAGCAAACCCTGGATCTTTTGATAGATATAGGCCAATCTCTCTATGTAATGCCTCCTATAAGATTATGGCCAAACTCCTGGAAAATAGGCTTAAACCTCTCTTGCAAAAGCTGATCTCTCCAGCTCAAGGTGGATTCGTGCAAGGTCGTCATATTCTGGACAATGTCATTCAAGTCCAAGAAGCTCTGCACTCCAGTCACGCCCGCAAAGAACAAGGTATGCTCATTAAACTAGATATGTGTAATGCTTTTGACAGAGTTAACAGATCCTTCTTGTACAGGGTGCTCTCTGCCTTTGGGTTTCGTAAAGAGTTCATAAATTTGATCAAAGCCTGCATAGAAAAGACCTGGATTGCCCCATTGATTAATGGCAGACCGGCGAGCTTCTTTCTGGCCACCAGAGGGCTGAGACAGGGCTGCCCTCTCTCCCCCTTCCTATATATTCTCATGGCGGACTCCTTAAGCAGAAAACTCACCAAAGACAAAAGCAATGGTAGCAGCCCCGGAATAAGAATCGCAAATGGCATTGAACCAGTGAATCATGCCTTATTTGCTGACGACTCGATTCTGCTTGGGGGCGCATCTGTCAGAGTGGCAAGCTCCTTCAGAAATACTCTCCAGAAGTTCTGCAGTATATCCGGAGCGCTAATCAGTGAGAAGAAAAGTGTTGTTTATGGCTGGAACACCGATCAATTCACCATTAACAAAATTGCCAACGATCTGGGCTTCATTGGCTTTGCTGAATGGGACAAGCTGAAGTATCTGGGATTGCCAATCACGCTTAGATCCAATCGAAACCAACTCTGGGAAGATGTCATAGCGAAGTTCAAGAAGAAAATTAATGCGTGGGGAGGTTTCTGGCTCTCCACGGGGGGAAAACTAATTCTTGTCAAGGCGGTTCTTTCTGCGTTACCCACTTACCAGGCAGCACTGATGCTCGCCCCCAAAGCCATCTCAGACCAGATTGCTCGGCTCATTCGGAATTTCTTGTGGAAAGGAGGCCGCGGCAACCAAAGAAAATTTCATCTGATCAATTGGGATACCGTGAGACGGCCCATTCTGGAAGGAGGTTTGCAGATACGAGACCCCCAGAACGCAAATCTTGCACTGGGTGGCAAACTTCTGTGGCAGTTAACCACGAATCCTCAACACCCGGTCAGCCAAATCTTCAGAATTAAATACCTGCAGAACTGACCTCTGTCCCGATACACAGCCGACAATCTCTCAAAAGCTTCGCAAGTGTGGAAACTCTGCAACAGAGGTATTCCTTTTTTCATTTCACAATTATACAGAGTGCCAGGAAATGGGGAAAATACCAGGATTTGGAGAGACAGCATTCTGGGCCACCCTCCTCTTAATGAATCCAACGATTTTGTAGACCTCAGAGATTGGCTCAAAGCGCAAGGAATAAGGAAACTGATTGATATCTCTGTCTGGGACACCAATGGCAACTGGACTCAATGGAACATCCCCATGCCACCTGCGCACTTACACTCGCAGCTCGCTCTTTTTAAAAGAGCTATCACTGACTATGCCCCAGTGCACTTAGATGATGCAGACCATTGGGGCTGGGGGAAAACTGGGGCCTATACAGCAAAGCTTGGATACCTTCAACTTCAAAGTAGGAAAGATCCGACTCATCCTGGGGCTGTTTGGAAATTAATTTGGGACAATCTCAGCATTCCCAAAATAAAAATTTTCTTTTGGATCCTGTTTCAAAACAAAATCTTGACAGGAGAAAATCTTTGCAAGAGGAATATTGCAGGCCCCCACCGCTGTGCTCATTGTAAAGCAGCGCTGGAAACTACAGGTCATCTCTTCCTGGAGTGTGACTTCGCGAAGGAGGTTTGGCATCTCTTTCTTGCCGGCCTGAATGTGCTCATTCCCAATCACTGCACGATTGAATCCATGTTTCTCTCATGGAATGCTGCTTACCCCTACAACATTGTCAGCAAATCCACATGGCAAAAGGTGTGGACAGCTGCACCCAAATATGTTTGCTGGAAAATCTGGCTGGCCAGAAACGAAAACATCTTCAACAACAAAGAAATGACAACTGCTAAAGTGGCGGAACAGGCCAAATCTCTTCTTCTAGAGACCTTGATACACTCACAGACCAAAGAGGATCATTCTCTTCGGCCCGAAGAAAGGATGTGGTTGGCTCCTTTCACCGGCATGATCAGCTCCTCAACAAATCTCCGCACTGTCTATATGGAAAATTGGCAGATCCGCATTCCGGAGGACAGATTTCACCAATGGTGGAAATCTCAAGGTAAGCACGCTGTCTTCTTTGATGGTGCCTCAAAGGGCAACCCGGGAAGATCAGGTGCTGGTGGGGTGATCTATCACCCCAATGGAACCAAAGAAGATTTCAGCTGGGGTTTAGGACTGAAATCCAACAATCAAGCAGAAATATTAAGTTTATGGAAAGCATGTCAAATTGTCAAAAATGCAAATCCAAGTGAAATAGCAGTCTTTGGAGACTCCGAGGTGATAATAAAAGCAATAGTCAGCAAGAAGAACCTAAAGAATCCGGTGCTCAATAAACATCTTGCCCGAGTTAACAGAATACTGAGGGACATCCCCTCAGTGAAAGTATTCCACATTCTCAGAGATCTAAATCAGGAAGCTGATAGACTGGCCAACATAGGAAGTCTGCTTCACGAAGGAATGATAAGTCTAAATGCTGAAGCTCCGCACACAACCATTATCCCTTAAAAGGCTCTTGGCAAACTTGATGTAACTGCTGCTCTGAATGAGAATCTTTGTATACTGGCTGCATAGGCTCTGCCACATCAGCACTCTTTTTTAATAATATAACCGTTCTAGTTAAAAAAAAAA